>PVKP010004073.1:13917-101595 GCA_004027715.1 Plecturocebus donacophilus
CTTGTTGCCCAGGCTGGAGTGCAGTGGCGTGATCTTAGCTCACTGCAACCTCTGCCTCCCTGGTTCAAGTGATTCTCCTGCCTCAGCCTCCCAAGTAGCTGGGATTACAGGCATATGCCACCATACCCGGCTAATTTTTGTTTTTTCAGTAGAGACGGGATTTCTCCATGTTTGTCAGGCTGGTCCAGACCTCAGGTGATCTGCCCACCTTGGCCTCCCAAAGTGCTGAGATTACAGGCAGGATACACTGTGCCTGGCCGTTTTTTTCTTTTCTTTTCCTTTTTTTTCTGACACAGGGTTTTGCTCTGTTGCCCAGGCTGAAGTAAAGTGCAGTGAGACATTGTAGCTCACTGTAGCTTCAAATTTCCTGGCTCAAGTGGTCGAGAACTCCTCCCACATAAGACTCCTGAATAGTCAAGACTACAGGTGCACACCACCATGCTGGGTTGATCTTTGTATTTTTCTGTAGACATGGTATTTTGCAATGTTGTCCAGGCTGGCCTCCAACTCTTGAGCTCAAGTGATCCACCTGCCTTGGCCTCCCAAAGTGCTGGGATTACAGGCCTGAGCCACCGAGCTCAGCTTTCTTTCTTTCTTTTTATTTTTTTTATTTTTTTATTTTTTTTAAAGATGGGGTTTCACCATGTTGGCCAGGCTGGTGTTGAACTCCTAACCTCAGGTGATCCACCCACCTCGGCCTCCCAAAGTGCTAGGATTACAGGCGTGAGCCACCGCGCCCGGCCCTTTCTTTTTATTTTATTTTCAGCAACCTCCACCACGCAGGTTCAAGTGATTCTCTTGTCTCAGCCTCCGGAGTAGCTGGGATTACAGGCATGTTCTACCACGCCCGGCTAACTGTATTTTTAGTAGAGACAGGGCTTCCCCATGTTGGCCAGGTTGGTCTCGAACTCCCGACCTCAGGTGATCTGCCCACCTCAGCCTCCCCAAGTAATGGATTACAGGTGTGAGCCACCATCCTGGCCCTTTTTTTTTTAAAAGAGAGAGTGTCTCACTCTGTTGTTCAGTATGCAGTGTGATGGCAAGATGACAGCTCACTGCAGCATCAACCACCTTGGCTCAAGCAATCCTCCCATCTCAGTCTCCTGAGTATCTGGGGTCAGAGGTGTGTGCCACCACACCCAGCTAATTTTTTTTTTAAATTTTTTAATTTATAAAGACAGAGGTCTTGCTATGTGGTCTGAGCAGGTCTCAAACTCTGGGCTCAAGTGATCCTCCCACCTCAGCCTCCCAAAGCTCTGGAAGTCCAGGTGTGAGCCACAGTGCTTGCCGCTATCTGCTTTAGATAGGTGTGGGCAGGAGGTGGGGACACCTTTCAAAGAGGCTGTAACATTGGAGATGAAGAACATAGAACCTTCCTGGTGGAGGGAACAGGAAGCATAAAGGCTCTAAGTTGGGCTGAGCTTGGCAGCCTGATGTTATAGAGGAACAAAAGAAGGCCAGGTATGGCCACACCAAATAAGGTGCAAAGAGGCTGGGTCCCATGGCTCACTCCTTAATCCCAGTGCTTTGGGAGGCTGAGGTGGGCAGATTGCTTGAGCCTAGGAGGTCAAGACCAGCCTGGGCAACAAAGCAAGACCATGTCTCTCCAAAAAATATAAGAAATTAGCCAGGTGTGGTAGTGTACACTTGGTAGTCCTAGCTACTCGGCAGGTTGAGGTAGGATCACTTGAGTCAAGAAAGTTGAGGCTACAGTGAGTGGTGATCATACCACTGCACTCCAGCTTGGACAACAGAGTGAGATTCTGTCTCAAAAAAGTAAAATAAAGTAATAATAATAAGATGCAGAGGACCAGGCCAGGCACAGCGGCTCACATCTGTAATCCCAGCACTTTGGAAGGCGAGGCTGAGGCGGGCAGATCACCTGAGGTCAGGAGTTAGAGATCAGCCTGGGGAACATGGTGAAACCCCATCTCTATTAAAAATACAAAAATTAGCTGGGCGTGGTGGTGGGGGCCTGTAATCTCAGCTACTAGGGAGACTGAGGCAGGAGAATTGCTTGAGCCCAGGAGTTGGAGGTTGCAGTGAGCTGAGATCCCGCCATTGTACTCCAGCCTGGGAAACAGAGTGAGACTCTGTCTCTAAAAAAAAAAGATCCAGAGGACCTAAGCATGAAGATAAGATTAGAGTCAAGGTCACCATTTCCTCCACCATCTTTCCATTACTAAGACTAAAAGATATCCTCTAGGATTGCAGTGGAAAAAAAAAAAGACTAAAATATTCCAGAATGTTCTTTTTATTTTTTTATTTTATTTTATTTTTATTTTTTCTAAAGAGGAGGTTTCACCGTGATGGCCAGGCTGGTCTTGAACTCCTGACCTCAGGTAATGCACCCACCTCAGCCTCCCAAAGTGCTAGGATTACAGGTGTGAGCCACCACACCCGGCCAGAGTATTCCAGAATGTTCTTTAGCATCCCATCCCCACTCTCCTCGAGATTGGGTGACAGAGACTTTATCTCAAAAAATGTATGTATTTTGTGGTATGTGTAAGGTCTATAATCCCCACTTTATAGATATGATAATTGAGGCACAAAAAGGTTACGCGATGTGTTCAAGTTCTCATAGGTAGGAAGGGAGGCTTGAAATAGACCCCTCTCCCTCTCCAATAGTCTGGCTCCAGAACCTTGACTGCAGGAGTTCCAGAATCACTCTGTGGCCAGATCAGGAGCAAAGATGGCAGAAAGGAAGGAGTAGAGCCTGGAGGGAGAAATGCTGGAGTTGCCGGGCTGAGCAGTTATGGAAACTCGAAAGTGTTTAGCATCAAATGCTAGCAAGAGATCAAGAAACACTGAAACAAGGATTAACCTGTTAAGGTTTCTTCTTGGTGGTTAATGGTGACTTTTTTTTTCTTTTTAAAAAGTTACTTTTCAGGGCTATAAATAAACTAGTACGCTGTTATAACTGACTCAAAGCTGAATTCAAACTATGCACACACAGGGAATGCTGAAATGAATTTAGAAGTCGGTGTGAAAACTGTCAATAATCAGTTGCATTCCAGGGGACTAAATATGCATTTCTTTCTTTCTTTTTTTTTTTGAGATGGAGTTTCCCTCTTGTTGCCCAGGCTGAAGTGCAATGGCTCGATCTTGGCTCACCGCAACCTCTGCCTCCCGGGTTCAAGAGATTCTCCTGCCTTGGCCTCCTGAGTAGCTGGGACTACAGGCCTGTGCCTCCACACCCAGCTGATTTTTTTTTTTTTTTGGAGATGGCATCTTGCTCTGTTGCCCAGGCTTGAGTGCACCGGTGCGATCTCAGCTCACTGCAACCTCTGCCTCCCAGGTTCAAATGATTCTTCTGCCTCAGTCTCTCCAGTAGCTGGGATTACAGGTGTGTGCTACCACACCCGGCTAATTTTTGTAGTTTTAGTAGAGATGGAATTTCACGATGCTGGCCAGGCTGGTCTTGAACTCCTGACCTCAGGTGATCCACCTGCCTCAGCCTCCCAAAGTGCTGAGATTACAGGCGTGAGCCACTGCGTCCAGCCTAATTTTGTATTTTTAGTAGAGCTGGGGTTTCTCCAGGTTGGTCAGGCTGTTTTCAAACTCTCAACCTCAGGTGAAGTGCCTGCCTTGGCCTCCCAAAGTGCTAGGATTACAGGGGAGCGCCACTGCCCGGCCATAAATTTGCATTTCTATACACAAGAATCATTTGGCATTATTCTTTTTTTTTTTTTGAGAAGAAGTCTTGCTTTGTTGTCCAGGCTGGAGTGCAGTGGCGTGTAGCGTGATCTCAGCTCACTGCAACCTCCACTTCCTGTGTTCAAGCTATTTTCCTGCATCAGCCACCTGAGTAGCTGGGACTACAGGCCCAGCTCTGATTTTGTATTTTTAATAGAGATGGGGTTTGACCATGTTGATCAAGGTGGTCTCGAACTTCTGACCTCACCCACCTGAGCCTCCCAAAGTGCTGGGATTACAGGCATAAACCACTGCTCCCAGTGACATTTTTGGTTTTTTGTCACAGAGTCTCACTCTTTTGCCCAGGCTGGAGTGCAGTGGCGTGATCTTGGCTCACTGCAACCTCCACCTTCTGGGTTCAAGCCATGCCTCAGCCTCCCAAGTAGCATCACCATGCCTGGCTGACATGGTGACTTTTGAGTAAGCAGTTAATTGATAGGCTTTAAGGAATGGGTGAGGGTGGGCACATACCTGTTATCTCAGCACTTTGGGAAGCTGAAGCGAGAAGATAATTTGAAACCAGGAGTCTGAGACCTGCCTGGGCAACATAGCCAGATCCATCTCTACAAGGAATTTAAAAATTAGCTTGTAGTGGTTCACACCTGTAGTCATAGCTACTTGGAGGCTTAGGTGGGAGGATCACGTGCATATGGGAGTTTGAGGCTACAGTGAGCTATGATTGCACCACTGCATTCCAGTCTGGGCAAGAAAGTGAGATCCCATCTCAAAAAAAAGAAAATAAAGAAAAAACAAAGGAAACCCCAAAACCAAACAGGAATGGTGAGTATTGAGGCAGGGCAGAGGAAGCTGCAATTGAAGGGAAAAGTTTTCCTAGCAGACTGGGGCTGTTAGTCCTGACCTCAGTTTGCTCATCTAGGAGTGGGTTGCTTTTTTTTTTTTTTTTTAAATCTTGAGATGGAGTCTCGCTTCCTCCCCTGGGCTAGAATGCAGTGGTGGGATCTTGGCTCACTGCAACCTCTGTTTCCTGAGTTGAAGCCATTCCCCTGACTCAGCCTCCTGAGTAGCTGGGACTACAGGTGTGTGCCACCACACCCAGCTAATTTTTGTATTTTTAGTAGAGACAGGGTTTCACCGTCTTGGCCAGGCTGGTCTTGAACTCCTGACCTCGAGATCCACCCACCTCGGCCTCCCAAAGTATTAGGATTACAGGCATGAGCCACCGTGCATGGCCTAGGAGTAGGGTTAATAATTATAACGGTGCCTGGCTTGTAGTTTTGAGGATAAATGGGTTAGTTCATGTAAAGCGTTTAAAATAGTATCTGATGGCAGGTGCAGCAGCTCATGCCTGTAATCCCAGCCCTTTAGGAGGCTGAGGCAGGCCTTGAGGTCAGAAGTTCAAGACAGCCTGGCCAATGTGGTGAAACCCCTCCTCTACTAAAAAAAAAAATACAAAAATTAGCCAGTATGGTGGCAGGTACCTGTAATCCCAGTTACTTGGGAGGCTGAGGCAGGAGAATCACTTGAACCTGGGAGGCGGAGGTTGCAGCGAGCCAAAATCAGGCCCCATGGCACTCCAGCCTGGGCCACAGAACAAGACTGTATCTCAACAACAAAAATAATAAATAAACAAATAAATGAAACAGTATCTGACATAGTATCAGTGCTTGTAACATGTTAGCTTTCAGTACATATCCTTATCCTCATCCTCCTTTGGAAAGGGCGATGGTGAAACAAGGGAGAAAACTGAGTTGGAAGCAGCAAGAAAATACATTTTTAAGGAGTGAGCAGAGGCTGGGCATGCTGGCTCACCCATGTAATCCCAGCACTTTGGGAGACGGAGGTGGGCAGATCACTTGAGTCAGGAGTTTGAGACCAGCCTGGCCAAGACGGTGAAACCCCATCTCTACTAAAAATACAAAAATTAGCCTGGTATGGTGGCATGCACCTGTAATCCCAGGTACTCTATTGGCAGGAGAATCTCTTTTTTTTTTTTTTTTTTGAGACAGAGTATTGCTCTGTCGACTGCAACCTCTACCTCCCGGGTTCAAGCAATGGCAGGAGAATCGCTTGAATGCAGTAGGTGGAGATTCCAGTGAGCTGAAGTTGTGCCGCTGCATTCCAGCCTGGGCGACAGAGCAAGACTCTGTCTCCAAAAAAAAAAAAAAAAAAAAGAGTGAGCCAAGAAGAAAATAGTAACAGTAACTAAGTGAGTGCTGACTCTGTGCAGTGTTGCTGCAAGCTCTTGGTGGAGATGATTTATTCAATGATTCCAGGTACTTATTATTATTGTTCCTATTGTTCACATGAGGAAATCAAGGCACAGAGAATTTAGTACTTCAAGCAAGGCCAGCCGCACAGCTGGCAAGTGGGGTGGCTGGGATTCACACCCAGATAGTCTGGCACCAGCAGCCACACACTCAACCACTGCACAGTTGTGCTTCTTGATGTGGGGAAGAGAAGAGAAAGGTTACAGGTACAAGAGAAATGGGGCTAGTTGTTAAGCCAGGACTCCGATAGGAAGGCATTGGATGGACGGTGCAGCAGGGGAGATGCCTTGTCAGCTATGGGGAAATCCTTTTTTGAAGCCGGAGGGAAGATGCAGACATATTGAGGCCCTGCGGGGGAAATGGCTTGCTGCTGGGTGGTGTGGGGAAGTGGGCAGATTTGTTGGCTGTAGAAGGGGTCAGAGTGGAAGATGAAGCGCCGTGGCTCCAAGGAGGGAGAGAACAACTCAGAGGACAGGAGAAACAGGGATGATCAGAGTGGCCCGAGCAGAGTGTGGAGGGTGGAGGGAGATGAAGTCAGAGATCAGAAGGGCACAGCACCACCTGGAGGCTGGTGGGCCATTTTCTGGACTTGGGCTGTTACTGAGAAATAGGAGTCATTGATGGATTGTGAGCAGAGGAAGGACAGGAGCTGACTTGTGTTTTAAAAGGACCACTGGCGGGCTGGGCCTGGTGGCTCACACTTGTAATCCCAGCACTTTGGGAGGCTGAGGAGGGCAGATCACTTGAGCTCAGGAGCTCCTAACCAGCCTGGCCAACATGGTGAAATTTGAAACCCCATCTCTACTAAAAGTACGAAAAAAAAAAAATTAGCCGTTGTGGTTCAGACTTGTAATCCCAGCTACTTGGGAGGCTGAGGCAGCGGAATCATGTGAACCCAGGGGGCCAATGTTGCAGTGAGCTGGTAAAGCACCACTGCGCTCTAGCCTGGGCAACAGAGTGAGACTCTGTCTCAGAAAATAAGTAAATAAATAAAAGACTCTGTCTCAGAAAATAAGTAAATAAATAATGGCTGGGCATAGTGGCTCACGCCTGTAATTCCAGCACTTTGGGAAGCGGAGGCAGGCGGATCACTTGAGGTCAGGAGTTTGAGACCAGCCTGGCCAACATGGTGAAACTCCTGTGTCTACTAAAAATACAAAAAAATCAGCTGGGTGTGGTTGCGTGTGCCTGTAATCCTAGCTACTAGGGAGGTTGAGGAAGGAGAATTGCATGATCCCGGGATACAGAGGTTGCAGTGAGCTGAGACTGCGACACTGCACTCTAGCCTGGGAGACAGAGTGAGATTTTGTCTCAAAAAAAAAAAAAAAAAGGAAAGAGAAAACAAATAGAAGGATCACTGGCAGCCTGGGCGACAGGGTGTGGGTACGTGTGAGTGCATGTGTACAAGTGTTTGCAAGGGCCGAAGCAGAGAGCTCAGGGAGGATTCTTGGAAGCATCCGCGTGGGAGATGGTGTTCTACAGAGCTCTAGTATATGTCAAGGGCTGTGTTTGACTCTTGAAGGCGTGATGGTGAAGAATTCAAACAAGGTCCTTTCTTGCCTTGCTGAAGCTCTCAGCCTGGTGCACAGCTTCTCAGCCTCCACCCGACTGACATTTGAGGCTGGCTAATTCTCCGCTGTGGGGTCTGTGCACTGTAGGATGTTTAGCAGCACTAGATGCCAGTAGCACTCCCCACTTCCCTGAAATATACTATAACCCAAAATGGAGACAACCCAAAATGTCCCTAGACATTGCTAAATGTCCCCTTTCAGCAGCAAAACCACTGGTCTAGTGGGAGGAAGAAACAGCGAATGAATCTATAGTCATCTGCCCATTAAAGTAATTGCTAGGAAGGAAAAAGAGCAGGTCCTGAATTTTCCTGCTTTTCATTTTTCTTCTGCTTCGGCATCCCTCGCACGTTGCCCCACCAGGTGTCCCACCTGCGCTGTGGCCATCTGCCTGATGACCAGACCATCCACCCCCTGCCCTTCCCACCAGCCCTTTTTGTTTTCCCTCCCGCCATTTGCCTAATCCTGCTGGTCCCTCCTAGAAAGAGGTAAAACAAAAAAAAAAAAAAAACAAAAAAAACCCAACAACCACCCAAACAACAAAAAAAACCCCACACCCCTCTCCTAGGAGGCATCTTCTCCGAGGGACGGAGACTCCTATCTGCCTCTTTGTGGCTGTAACGTGATGCAGTCTGATCCGGGCTCTGAAGGTGAGCCCGTCTGTCATCGTGCCCGAAGTTGGCCTCGATTCTAACTGGTCAAAAAGGAACAAAACAAAACAAGATATTTCAAACACTTCCCTGCCTCAATCCTGTCCATTTCATGTAACGGTCAGAGAGGCCTGCTGTAGCTGGAGGTCGATAACTGCAAGTGTGCTTATTTTCATAGGCAGCCTAACGGGCTATCTCGGGATGCAGCTTGTGGGGCCGCTCCTGCCGCTGCTCGCCTGGCTGGAGGCCAGCGGAACGGGTGAGCCATTTCAGGGAGGCCAGCCTCAGCCCGTAAGGTGCTGGGGGAAGGGAGCTGGGGCCAGCCCTTCCTCTCCCTCGAGACCAGACCAGCGTTGTTACTGTGACTGTCTGCCTGGCTCCCTACAGCCTGATTCTGTACCCCGATCCTCTCTGTACCCTGGGAATATTAAGAGAGATGCATTTTAATCTATTTTTATTAGCTCATTGCTTGTGAATATCACCAAGGAGCCTGCTTGTTTAGGCCTGTGCTGGCTTTTCTAGCCAGAGGCAGGATGATTAGACTTTTTTTCTTCCCTTTCCTTTAAGCCAAGGTTTCCCAACCTTGGACATTTTGGATCAGATACTTTCTTGTTGTGGGGGGCACACCATCCCTGGCCTCTACCCACTAGACATCAGTACTACTGCCTCCCTAGCTGTGACAACCCAAATGTCTCCAGGCATTGTCAAATGTCCCCTGGAGGGCACCCCCCCCACCCCGCCCTGCATGGTTGAGAACCACTGGTTTCATGGAATACAAAAGCCAGATTTTAAAGATGGCAAAGTGTTCCCCTTGACATCTTGTATCTTGCTGGAGGTTGGGAGGGAGAACGGAGCTTCCTCTGGGCCTCAGTCTGTAATGAGGGGCGTTTGAATGAGTCTAATCTAAAAGTCTCCTTCAGTACCATCATTCAGTACTGAAAATCCACCTCAAAAGGATTGGCCTTCTTCGGGTTGCAGTGAGCTGTGATCACGCCACTGTGCTCCAGCCTGGACGACAGAGCAAAACACTGTCTCAAAAAAAAAAAGAAAAAAACAAAACCAAAAACGGGTCTACATCCTAAAAGAAAACACAGATTATGCAGTTGCTGTTGGTAGGTTTTAGCCTCATTGTTTCTGCTGTGCCTGGTTCGCCTTTGTTTTTGCTTTTTTCTTTAGAGGCAGGCAAAGGTACAGAGTTTAGGGAAATGAAGTGCTAACGGGAATGGACATCTGATCTCTGGCACTTCCCAGCTGTGTGACCTTGGACAGCTCGCTTCACCTCTCTGGGCTTAGTTCCAGGTTTCTACCAACGCCCCCTGCTTCAGGAATCAGTCTATGTAAAGCACTAATTTAGAAGTAGCTGCTGGTATACTCACCGCATTGGGGCTTTAAGAGGAGCTGCTGAGGGGATTTCTAGATTGAGACCTGCAACATTTGGTTTTATTTCCTGCTTATCAGCCACATTCCATCAAGCCCAGGACCAGCCCTTCATAGGCCTGCCCCAGGCTTTCTTTTCAATCTGTGTTCCTCCCAGGATTCCATCTGCTACCATACTTTTGTGTCTGTCCCCATCCGAATTGCTGTTTTCCAGATAACCTCAGACCTGCCCAAATGCCAACAGCATTCCTCAAACAGAGCAAAGCTGCCAGAATAAGCCAGCAGCTTCCTGCTCTTTGCCCCAGAAAACATTTCAAGTGATCAAGTGATCAGAGGGAGGGAGGCGGGGAGGATGCTGTGGCTGCTTATGCAACAAGCTTTAATCCCAGGTTAAAATCCACCACGCACACCAGCGGCATATTTTATTTCCTCACTGGGTCGTGGAGTTAGCTGCATGCGAGAGCTGCCACCAACCCCACAGTCCTGATTGTTCCTCCAGAAGCAGCATCCGCAGAAACAAACAGTATTCCATATGGGATGGTGGTGGAGGGCCGCTGCCCACACAGCTAGGAGGGCGAGCACCGGCTGCTTTACTGCGGCCACCACTTCTTGCCTCCCTCCATTTGGTATCCGTGTGCAGGTTTCTGCTTCCAGGAAGAGCAGGCCCCTCCCTTCTGGTGAGGCCCAGGCCTGCTGTCCTGAGATGGTGGTGGAGCTGTCCCTCCCTGCAGCTTGGCCTCAGCAGCCTAAAACAATGACAACAGCAACACCCTGTCCATTTTCATAAAGCCTGGGCCCTGCCCTGTAGTAAAGCATGTTTCGATTCTCAGCTTGTTCCTGAGCCTGTTTGCTATGAGATTCCCGGCCAGGAAGAATTTATGTACAAGCAGTGGGCATCTGCTGTCCATGTGGGGGGTGGGCAGGGAAAGCAAGCCATCAGCTCTTCGTGGACAAGAAAGCCCCCAAGTCCTAATTTTAGGAGGAGAGGGGAGATGTTATTACTCCCGAGTTATGCCTCCTGGCATATGGCTGCGTTCACTCTGGAAGCTTTCTCCAGCCTCTAAAGAATGGTGTTTATTTAGCTTCTGTGGTTCCAGCTTGCTGTTTTAAAAAATCCTGTTAATGAAGCACCTTGTCATTGAAAGTGCCGAAGGAGGAAAGCAAGCCAGAAAGCCTGGACATGTGAAGGTCCTGTTCGATCTCTGGGTACAGACCAACTGTGCAGGCAGCTTTAGGGAGGAGACCGGCAAAGACCTCCTCACGCAATTGAAGTGGGTAGAATTAGAAGCAGCTCTGAAAAACCAGTTAATATTTTACTGGGGAGAGGTGCCAGAGATGGGGGGTGGGGGGGCTGCCAAATGGAGGGCTGTGTGTGAAATCGCTGCTCCATCTGCCTTGGGGGACGAGAAGAAGCCGTTCTCTGTGCAAATAAATGGAAGCAAGAATCCTTAGGAAGCCCCAGGGATTTGTCTGCTCACCGACTTGGGCCCAGCTCCCCCAGGCTCACACATACAGGGATGATTGTGGCAGGAAGGGCTGACCTACGGGGTAGGCCTGACGCATAATGGGGGCTCTTGTTTCCTGGCTGAACATGCCATCTTTCTGTCTCCCTCTGGAGTGAAATGGCTTCTCAGCCCGAGAGGCACTGCCTGTGCCCTGGATTCACAAGGTACACGCCTCCCTGGGAAGCAAAGGCTGAGAGACAGCAGCTCTCTCTCTCTCTCTCTCTCTCTCTCTCTCTTTCTGCATCTGCCGGGAGAGCTGCAGCTGGTATTTTTCCACAGGCCTTTGCTGCGATCTCAAGGCCTAGTTTTTCCCAGCCAGGCCCCGAGTCCGAGCGAGGGTTAACAGGCAGGAAGCCGAAGGCATGGCAGGCTAATACGGAAGTCAGATTTGTGTTTAACTGACAGGTTTAGCAGGCCTTGGCCGTGGGGGAAGGGCCGGGAGGGAAGGGAAGTTTGTAGATCCAGGCATGTGGCCTGCGAGGAGGGCTTTGGGCTTTTCTTAGGGTAAGGACCGAGGGGGCCCCGTTGGCATCATGGCAGGGAGGCAGGAACCCGCGCTGCTTTTGCCTGCAGGGCTGGCTGGGCAGGGTGAGAGGCCCACTGCTCTCTGGCCTGCCTTGCAAGGAGGCATGGGGACAATGACTATGCAAACTTGACCACTGTGCTCCCCTCCTCCCCTCAGCAGCGGCTCCTCGCTCCTCTGAGAAGCCAGGGATGTTCTCTGCTGATTTTTCGGGGCTCCCCCGGGCTGCCTGCTTCCCCCAGCTCCTCAGAGGCTTGCCTCAAGCCCTTTCTTCTGGCCCCCTTGACTGTTTCCCCTGGCCTCCCCACTCCCCGGCTTCCTCTTCCCCTTGGAGAGTCACCCTGCTGGACTGTTCTAGAAAAGGGCTGGCCTTCCTCCCTGGGCAAGAGCCCTTTCTCTGGGGGCAGGTGAGGGTGACCCGTCCCAGCCCACCCCAAGAAACTCTGTTCCCAGGGGCATCTGGGCCTCGGGCTTCCCTGGAGCAGGTCAGGCTGGCTACCCTGGCTGGCCCGTGCCTGGAAATCTAGCCAGGGTGCGGGAGAAGTGCGTTTGGGGGCCTCTTTCCCAAGTTTTTCTTGCTGCAAAAGGCCTAGCTTAGCCTGTCTTTTTCTATGCACAGGATGGCTCTTGCTCACCCGAGCCTCACAAAGATAATCGCTCAGGAAGTGTTTCAGCCAATCCGGGGCGGCTTTACACTCCGATTTGCCAGGGCAGCCAATAGGGGATGAGCTTTTATTAGGCGGCCAGATCATCAGCCGAAGTGCCAAACCCTTTTTCTGTGAGAACTAGGAGCCTGTCCTCCATGTTTTATAAGTATTGACATTACACAGTGTTAACAATGCATCCACAGAGGTAAGCTCGGCTTTTTAACCATCTTTTTTCCCCCTCCCTCTGAGACATCCGAATTGTGGGCGAGCAGTGTGATTTCTCTGTGGCTGGCCGTGCCACACTCACCCCCAGAGCACTTATGTTAACTTGGAACTGTTTAGAGAGAATTTTTTTGCTTTCTTGGGTCACATGGCTCAGTAGCCATTAGCCATAGCTTGATTTTGCAAACTGGCAAGGGCCTGGCACACCTTTCCTTCCACCAGGACATGGTGTTTCTGGAAGAGTTTGAAGCTAGATCCTGGTATGCCAAAAAAGAAGCTCTTTTTTTTTTCCTTTTTTTTTTCTTTCCCTCTCTTCCTCTCTCTCTCTCTCTCTCTCTCTCTGAGCAGTCCCCCCTCCCTCCCTGCACTATTGTCTTCTCTTTTGCCACATGCCCTGCTGGGGGAAGAAAATGTAAGGTAAGCAAGCAGGCTCCTCTCCAAGGAGAGCTCATGGCAGACAGCAGAGCAGGCAAGTTTGCCTCTCCAAAGAGGTTCTGGGAAGGCTGGATAAGTTTTGACAAGAGAAGAGCGTGTTTGCAAAAAGAACTGAGCCCTCAGCAGAGCAGTGCTAAGGAGAGTCTAGCTCCTGGGGCCTAGGTGGGTGGTGGTGTCTGTACACGGAGCTTCTCTTATTCTAAGAGCTTCTGCACTTTAAACTACTTTGTTCAGCCTGTTTTCTTGACTTAGGTTGCTACAGTGTTCTGCAAGCCAGCCTACAGCCAGCAAATGTTTCTGAAAGTGTTGGAGGAAGTTTTTGGAGTAGGGATGGGGATTGGGGGGTGGGGGGGAGAGAGAGATCTTGGACAACATCCTGCAAAAAAAAAAAAGGAAAAAATCTGCAAGGACTCTGAATCCCTTAGCTTTCCACTCTTGCATGATTTTTCAAGGAACTAATGTTACCTTTTATCCTTCTTTTCCTTTTCCTCTCCCTTTTATACATTGTATCCTCTCTGTTCCGTGTGATGGAGTGTAGAGGAAATAAAATCATGTCTGTGGCTCCTGACAGCATTCCATATTCAGTTGTTGGGTTGTGGTGTTGTTGTTGTGTGTTTTTAATAATGCCATGTAACTGTTTAAAAAAATTTCCTTTTTGATCAAGTCCCAAATCTGCCAGCCTGTTCTCTCTTCCTAACTGTGGAAAAATGAGACGGTTGCTTGAACATTTGTTGGGTAAGTAAAGCAATCCATTTCCTCTGTGACCATGTTTGAAGAGTTTTGCGAACATTTGGGGTCTGATTGTAAGAGGGGGTCTTGGCTACAGGAGTTGGGGGCTTCATTAGCAGGAACAAAACAAGGGCCTTTTAAAGAGTGTCTTGATTTTAGGTGACTGTTTGAATCCACTGTTTTCCCTGATAACCTGCAGCTAGGATTGAAGATTACACTTCCTGTTTACCCCCAGTCAGGGGAGAAATGTTCAGTTCATTGTGACTTGACTCTAGACCTTTAATGGGGTTTGTTTGGATATTCAAACTGTGAGTAGGTGATGTGCTTGTGAAATGTATTGAAACTGTTTGTGCTTAGAGGTGCAGACCCCTAAAAACATTGGGGGGGGGCAGAAGCTGGTGGTGGTGGTGGTATGTGTGTTTTGGCGGGGGTGGTTGTCAGTGCTCATGTTTTAGGATTTATATATATATAGTACAAAATCTCATCTACTACCAGACTGTTTTGATTCAGGACTCACTGACAAACATTTCGGCCTTTTTCCAGGTCTGATCCACACATCTGTATGCATGCTGGCCTCCTATAATATTTCTCACTTTTTACATTTCCCTTGCTCTCCTTAGGCTGCAGCTAGAAGTTAAGTGGAAAAAGTAGAGTCTTATTTAGCATTACCTTCAGAATTTCCCTAGAAGTTCACTATGTAAATTTTCAGCTTGGAGACCAATCCGGCATGACTGTAAATGCAGGAAATATATATTCAGTTGCTGTGTTATGTCAACTTTATGGAGTCAGTAATCTTTTTTCTTTCAAATGAGTGTCCAGTAGCCCACTTTCTGACACCAAATTGGAAAAAGGCTCATTTAATCAGGAGAAATGTACCACATTCTAAGTTGAGAAAAGTCTGTGCAAGGCAGGCCAGCTTAGCTTCTTAGAATAAAACTGCAGGCAGTTCATGATGTTATATACTTAAAACTGAGCAGTGCCACTGCTCCAAACAAGTAAGTTCAGACACTCAGCTATTTTCTTTGTTCTTATCTCCTTGCTGTAAATGGAGATTACATATTGAGGTTCTTATGGCCTCCCTAGAAGCAGTGTCTAATCATAAGACTCCTGGTTTGGTGCCTTCAACGTTTGCATAATACTGTGTTTGTTGGGCTGGAAGGGAACTTCAGGGCAAGGCATTTGTCCTCTAAAAGCTTGCATTAAAATGGCTCCCACAGGTTTGGAGAACCAAGATCTGTTTTGAAATGTATAACCCCCAGCAAGTTCCCAACCCTGGACCAGGCTAGCCACTTTTCCTCTGGTACTGTGGCCCCCACCAAGCATGAGTCTGTAAAAAGTTAATTGCTTTCAAAGTAGCATTATTTTCCAGTTTCAGGAAGTGGGGGTGGGGGGGAAATAAATGTCTGCATTGCAGCAGGACTAGATAGGGATGGCAGTGCTGGCTCCCAGAGCAGCCCAATGGGCTTCTTCTACTCTAGCTTTTAAACCAATAGACTTGGAGGAAAGGTTAAAGATTGACAATTGCAGGGGCTGAACTAAGAACAGGCCTTCTGGAAATTTCTACCATCTTTGTTTCTTTTAGGAAAAGCAGATGTGCCAAGCAGAAGAGTCTCCTACCTTCCATTCCTAGGTCATCTCTCTTCCCTGCTTTCCCCCAGCCCCCGTTCTTTTTCTCATCAAGGTAGAATGTTCTCTCTGCCACGTTTCTAAATTGCAGAGGGAGGGACAGAATGTTGGGCTGTTTTCCTTTTTCCTTCTGCCTCCTCAGTCCCCAAAGAGGATACACAGCTGCAAGGAGCAAACAGAGACACACTGAAGCTTTTGATTCCTCTCCTTTTTTTTTTTTTTTTTTCCTTCAAGACCCTCCAGGATGGATTCACTTTCTGCTTTGGGAAATTAAGTGGCATTCACGTGGGGGAGGGGGAGTAACTGCTTTTATTAGCTCCAGAAAATGGTCACTGTTCAGTCTGTAACTAGGAATTAATTATATATAATCACTCAGTAAACTTTCTACAGAGTTTTTCTAATTGCTCTGCCTGAACATAGTTAGCCCGTTGGCGCCAAGTCCAGTTACTTTTATAATTAACAGCTCAAAGATTTGAGTCAGAAAGAAAAGAAACAATTGGGGGCCTCTTGGATTATAAATTAGGGATGAAAACAATAGCTTTTTTTCCTTTCTTTCTTGTAACCCCTTTTCTTTTAAACAAAACATTCCCCCTTTTCTTTCCCTGGGAGAACCAGTGGGGAGACTGCATCAGGTCTTAAATAGGATAGGGTTGGGGTGGGGAGACACTTTTTAGGAATCGGGGTGGCAGTAACCTAACCTTTTTTAGGAAGCGGGGTGGTAGAAAACCCAAGGTAGGTTTTTAAAAGTCCAGCCACTTCCAATGTGTGATGTTTTTGTTTCTTTTGCCCTCTTTCCCCTTCTCTCTCCTGTGGCAGAGGCAGCAGACATTTATCAGCCTGGGAACCCTCAATCTGGCTTTGCCTCTGGTTGACCCTGGAAGAAAGATACATTCAAAGGGGCCTTCGCTACTGCACAGCAGAGATTTAAAAAGGGAATATGTTTTGAAGCCCTTTGGTTGCTCTTAAAATGCAAAATCTGAGCAAGGGTTCACCCTTGCTTCAGGTTGCTAAGATTATGGTCACCCTCCCCCCCTACTTCCCACTCTCCTTGCAGACAAACAAGCAGGCAGTGGCCATGCCAGCTCTGCAGCCAGTGTGCTGCCAGCCTGCCCCCCCATCCAGATTACCTACCTACCGGCCGGCGGGGCCAGTGGCCCGTCCTTGCCCTGGCATGGCCTTGGGCGCTGTGCCCTCCTTTCTCCCCTGGAGCTAAAAAGCAGTCACCTTGAAACTCCTCACTCCCAGCACCAGAGGAGTTCTGAGGCCAGTGCTCAGACCTGTAACAGTAAATGACGTTATCTACTCAGGCTGTTAGTTCGGCCTCTGAAAGCGGGTTTTGCAAAACCCATTGTTAATTCTTAGGCTCTGTTGGGGGTAGTCAGAAATCTAATGTGTGAGTATCCTGTGCATTGGATAAGGGAATGTTTTCCTTGTGTTTCTCCTCTGCAGATGGGTTGTCTTTCCTTGATGTTAACTGTCTTAGGACTGGCTGCTTCAGAGGGCTGGGTATTTGGCTGTTTGCAGGCTTATAAACAGCATTTTGATTTTACCTTGGCCGCAGACTGAGGTGCAGCCCTATAGATTGGCTGTTCAGATGCCTGCTGTCCTTGAAGCACTTTCATTTTACCTAGCTCCTTTTTGGTATGAATGCAAAGCTGGTTTCTAATAGACTGAGAAGAGAAGGGGGACCCGTCTTCCTCCTCGCCTCCCCCGAGCCTGCTCCCTGGGAACATTTTTGTGTTTGCACAGACACCTGTCCGTCTGCAGTTCGTGCCACGGGGCTGCACAATTCCTAACCTTCTACCCACCTAATTTGAGGGCAAGGGGGCCTCATCACAGAGCCTCATGTTGAAGGCTCAGGATCTGCAAGAGAAGGCTTTTCCTTAGGAACCTGTGACTTCACAAACTCTCCCTGTCATTGCAGAGTTTTTTTTAAGCTTCTAAACGTTGGGTTGTTGGTGTCCTTTGGTTCAGCTTTTCCTAGTTCTGGTATTTAGGAAGGTGGCTTTGAAACTAGCAGGGCTGCTTAAACAAGAGCTACAGCTATTGAACAAACTGCTACCATTTTAGCTTCAACACAGGAATGAGGCAGTGTTGCCAGACGCCATTTTAAGAATCCTGCATAAATAGCTTAGCTACCGATGACTCTGCCTGTTTTAGGTGAGTGCTTATATAAAGCTGCTCTGCTAACCATTCCCCCCCACCCCAATTTCTTAAAAAATTAATTGCAGATTTAGGGAAGCATGGTTTTTAATTTTGATGTTCACTATTTTGTAATCTAGAAGAGGAAGATGTTATGCCTTGGGGATTAAATATTTCTTACAGCCTGGACCATTTTGGTATTTTGAATGAAAGTAAAAACCAGGAAAAAGTCCTTTCGAATGATGCATGATTCTTGAATTGCTGTGCTATGATCCTCATCTGTAGAACCAGAGTTGTGTGCATGTTGGTTATGTATTCTAGATGGCTTAGATATTCTTCTTTAAAAGTCAAATAGTAGGGGCACTTGGGGAAAAGAAGTATGTGGGCATTGTGTATCCAGGCATTTTTCTGTCAAAACTAGATGCTTTCTTTTTTCTCTCTCTTGGAAGTGTTGAGATGAGATTCCTGGGAATTACGGACCATCCCTGAGTCCTCAGAATTAATAATCAGAAGGCTTAAAGCATCCTGGAGGTGCAGTAGTTCATCTGCAACTTTTAATTGCTCTTTTTTCAGTGCATGCAGGTTAAGAAGTAAGCCAAGGTTTTCTTGCTTAGGCACTAGGGGAGAAATCTTTTATTCTTTTTGGGATGGGATGGTGTGGTTTTGATTGTCTTTGCAGGTACTGTTATTTCTTTGAATTGCCTGAAATGTATCAGTTTGTGAAATCTACAGTCAAGTGACTTAGCTAAATATGAATGTAAGAGGTGGTGATGTATACAATGTATATAACTAGTTGATAGTGTATTTTCTTGTTGGAGTGAGAAATTGTTGTTTGCTTTTCAGCTAATTTTACCCTTTTCTTTAGAGGGCCCCCAGTTTCCTCAACAGACCTTTTAAAGGGAAAAAAAGTAATGTCAGTTTGAAACAAGACCTTGTTGTCTCATTGTTTTTCATGTAAATCATCAGGGTTGCTGGAAGCTAGCAGATATGGAAAGAAATAAGCTGTATATGTTCTAAGACTTTAATGTGTTAATGACAGAAGTTCAAAGTATTTTCTCCAGATGCAGCTGCCTTTTCTTTTTAACAATTATTTGACTGTTTTTTTTTCCCCTTAAATGACTGAACAGTTCTTAACCAAAATTGACCAACATCTGTGGGGCAATTCAGACAGGTACAGATCTTTTCTTGCCACTACTTTTGATGTAATATTCATGTTTTTCCCCTAATAACATATGAGTTCTTCACGTTAAACCAAAAAAAAAAAAAGAAAACAGAAAAAACAAACAAAAAAAAGCAAAACCGAAATCAGTGGTGTAGGAAAGAGGAAGTCCCTTTAGATGTGGCTATTCAAAATGACTAATTTTGCATTCTGATCTTTGCTTTTGTAAATGAAGTTTTTTTTTTTCCCCTTCCTTTTAATGCATAGACACTGCAATTTTCTTTAGTCAAATACAAGTTATTGTGTGTGTGAGTGTGCATGCATGTGTGTGCACGGGTTCCTTTTGAAAGGATGGTTTGCTGATCTGTGAAAAAGATGGTTTTCTTAAATTGTTGTGCTTGAAATCCTGTGCTAAAGCTGGTGGTGCTATTGCTAAAGTTGGGTGATTATGGTGCCCACTCGTAATACTTGGAAAGATAAAACAGCTTAACTTTTTTTCCCTCTCTCTTCTGCTCCAGCATTGATTATCTTAAAACTCAGAAGCAAATAAAACTAGTTTGCATTTTCCTCGTCTCTCAGCAGCATTCCTGCCTGAAGTATTCAGCTCCTCTAGGCTGTTACAAGCCAAATAATTGTTCCCTTGAATGCAGCCTTCCTCCATGATCAATACACCTTTGAATGTTTTCATCGCTGCAGAAATCCTTCAAGTGGATTTTTTTGGCTCAGTTCTGCATAATTGTTTCCCTCACCACTGTAGATTTCAGTTTAGCATTTTCTCTATTACTGAAAATATGGGATCGGTTTCAAGAAGTTTAGAATTTCACATGCTTCATGTGAGAGAGGGAAACAGAATTCTAGTTACTAGAAAAGATCAAGGTTGCTATTTGTTCCTTTGAAGTTAACTGTCTATCCGTCTCCGAGGGCTGCATGAGGCTTTTTGTTGAGATGTATTTCCAGTCACCCCAAGCATCCAGTTGGACAACCTGTGTATGTTTCAGGCAGGATGTGTTTCTGAGTTGAGAGCGTTTTCTCCTTAAGTTGGAATAGAGCACATTAGTGCTGAAATCACCTTCAATAAATCACCATTGTATCATTGCATATAAGTGATGTGTTTAAATTTAGCAGGCTGCTTTCTCCTGATGAAAACCATTTGTGACAACATGTCAGTTGTTTCTTTGGTGATTTGTGTCACAGGCTTTCTTTACAGATGCTTTGTAAATGAAATTGTTAACCAGGTTGAATATTTGATTGCTAAATGTGTTAATATTCTCGTTTAAACCCAACGACCTTTCTTCTCTCTGCTGGGACAAGTTAAGTCTGAGGTCACAAGCTCCTGTAATTTATTTTGGAGTTAGAATCTTTTCCTTTCTGTCTAACTCTCATTGTAAAACTCTCCCCCTAACAAACATGGAACTCTCCTAAAATCTCCTTATACTAGGGTTCGAGACATGAGGCTGCCTTTTTGGGCCTGTCTTTTGCCTCGTCACAGTCCCAGACCACAGAACACAGACAGGACATTCTCTCTTCCCCAGCCTCCTTCCTGTCCTGGCTTTGAGTCTTCCAAATGGAAAATTCCAGCCATATCAGTTGGCGATGCACCCATTTCTTCCTGTGGGACCAGCCACAGTCTGATGGAATTGCTTCTGGAGTAAATGCCCAGTTTCTTACTACTTCAGTGTCAGCCTGAATGTTTGGAAAGTTCTAGCACCTCAAATCATTTGCACCTATGAAAGCAGAACTCTATTTTTTTCCTTTGGTTCAGCTTGTGAGTTCTCTGTAGGAGGAAGATCTGATACGGCCAGCTCTCTTTCAACCCCAGTTCCAGCAGAGAGAGGGAGAATGTTCTGGGTGACAGACTCTCCCAGCAAAGGGGCTTGCTTTATTTGCTTCTCTTCCCAACCCTCCACTCTTAGCCTTTGTCTTTTGAATAATCCTTCCACATTCCACTTTTGTGGTGGGGGATAATTAGTCACAACCCAGTAGTAAGCCATGCCCGCTGTAGAGAGGAAGGATTCAGGGGGTTGGAAGTGTGGAGACCTGGTTCTGATTCCTGGAATCAGTGTTCCCCGGTTCAGTGTTTTGAGACCAGGTCTTTAGCTTCTAGCTGGGCATATTTTTCTGCTTTGTAATTTAACCTATATCTTTTTTTTTTTTTCATGTTCCTGCCTCATCAGGGAATTGTAAGATTTAGGGGACGGTGTGGGAAATCTTACTCTTTGCCCTAAAGTGTTCAGAGATGAGAATTCTGGTTACCCTGCAAAACACCTCCAACCTGCCTGCCTTTGAACCCTGTGTTAACAATGAGAAGCTTGTTTATTTGAAGGCTGGGTTCTCATAGGCCCACAGGGGTGGGTTGTAATTGTGTGTCTAAAAAATTGCCTTTTGCATTCCCCAATAGCATGACAACTGGAATAGTAATTTGACTTAAAGAAAAAAAAAAGAACAACATAGTGTTTTAAAAAACTCCTTTAGGACTCTTCACACTTTGTTGAAATCAGGTGTGGGTTTCCTTCCCCCACCCCTGGATAAGGATGAGGGAATGTCCTTAAGGTGGGCGTGTTGCTAGAACTTCCAAATAGCTGCCCCCATGGGGTAAGTTCTCAGCCCACCTAAACATGAATGTAATTTGTTCTGTTTCAGCTTGGCTGAAGAGGAAGTAAAAACAGAACAGGAGGTGGTAGAGGGCATGGATATCTCTACTCGTTCCAAAGGTAAGTAAAAATCTCCTATTATCTATTCTAGAGCTAAGGAGGAAATCGGAATTTCTTTCTGTTGTAGAGCAGTGGAGTGTGGCTCTCTGAGCCGACATTGTAACTTCTCCTTGGATTTTCAGATAGGAGATTTTTTTGATGGATGAACCTAATTTATGGAGAACTCTCTCCTTTGATTTTCTTTCCCTGGTGTCTGTGTAGGTGTCGTGACTTGTCAGGAATTGTCCTGACGGTGAATTTTACTCGTGTGTCATGACGGAGAGCTGCTGGCTACCTCTCCGCACGGTGATTTTCAGGAGCCACAGTTTCAATAAAGCATGTTCTAGAAGCCACCAGAGCCTCTAGCTGCTGCTCGTTTTCTGATTTTAACAACAGGCCTCTTGGGAATCCCAGAAGTGGGATGAAGTCAGGCTGCTTCGTTGGAAAATGGTGGTCTTGGGTTAGAGATAAAATGGAAATGTAGAGCTTGCTGGGATGCCGGGGCCAGTGTTTGCATTTAGTTCAAAATTTAGCAAATGAGGGCAAACACAATTTATGTGTGTATTCACAAGCCTGGAGTAGACTCCTGAATATCTTCTAATTGAGGGATTGGTACTTCTCATTTGGTCTGTGTGAAAGAGATTTTACGAGGCTTCCCAAAAGGAAGCAGTTACTTACTTTTGTCTTCAGGGTGCTTTTACAAATGAGCTACTGGAGTATTTTTCATATCTTTGGTTGATGAAAAGGCTCATCTCCAAACTTAATGGTTGTACCAAGGTGTTTTCATTCCTTCAACAAGTCACTGAGTGCTTGCGCTGGGGGTTATGGGGAGGAAGGAAGAGGCTGAGAGGGTTATGCAGACTACCAGAACGAGATTCCCATTTGGCTGCAGAGTGTGGCACAAAGTGACTCCCTAAAGGTATCTGAAACAAAAAGCATTTTGAGGATTGTTATAAGATAGCTTGTCACTGGTGTGGTGGCTCATGCCTGTAATCCCAGCGCTTTGGAAGGCTGAGGCAGGTGAATCACCTGAGGTCAGGAGTTTGAGACCAGCCTGATCAACATGGAGAAGCCCCATCTCTACCAAAAATACAAAATTAGCTGAGTGTGGTGGCACATGTCTGTAATCCCAGCTATTTGCGAGGCTGAGACAGGAGAATCACTTGAACCTGGGAGGCGGAGGTGGCTGTGAGCGGAGGTTGTGGTGAGCCAAGATCATACTATTGCCCTCCAGCCTGGGCAACAAGAGTTAAATCCCATCTCAAAAAAAAAAAAAAAAAAAAAAGATAGCAAGATAGCATGTCACCAGGCATGGTGGCTCATGCCTGTAATCCCAGCACTTTGGGAGGCCGAGGTGGGCAGATCATGAGGTCAAGTGTTTGAGACCAGCCTGGCCAACATGATGAAACCCCAATTCTACTAAAAATACAAAAATTAACCAGGTGTGGTGGCAGGCATCTGTAGTCCCAACTACTTGGCAAGCTGAGGCAGGAGAATCACTTGAACCGGGGGTGGAGGTGGAGACTGTAGTGAGCCAAGACTGTACCATTATATTCAAGCCTGGGAGATAGAATGAGACTGTTTCCAAAAAAGAAAAAAAAGGTTATCACTGTTGATGTTGACCATGACCATCTGGGTATGGTAGAGCTTTCTTCTCTTTCCATCCTTGGCTCTTTGGAAGGAAGTCACAATGTGTCACCCACACTTAAGGAGTCAGGAGTCATGCTCCACCTCCTCGAAAGCAGAGGCTTGACATAAATTACCTGAGGGCCGGGTGCAGTGCCTCATACCTGTAATCCCAGCACTTTGGGAGACCGAGGTGGGTGGATCACTTGAGGCCAGGAGTTCGAGACTAGCCTGGCTAACATGGGAAAACCTCATCTCTACTAAAAATACAAAAATTGCATACCTATAATCCCAGCTACTTGGGAGACTGAAGTAGGGAAATCAGTTGAACCTGAGAGGTGGAGGTTGCGGTGAGCTGAGATTGCACCACTGCACTGCAGCATGGGTGACAGTGAGATTCTGTCTGAGAAAAAAAAAAATTAGAATTGTTCTGTATGGGGTACTGGTCTCTTCTCCCTCATGTATTTGTTCAGTTATTTATCTCTCTCAGTATGGACTCTGGGATGGTTACTTTATACTGTGGGTTGTAATCCAATACTACTTATTTGTTTTATTGCTCAAATCATTCCAGCTTTGGCAGTTGGGAGCTTTTTCCATTGGCTCTTGTGTCCCCTTGACAGACTCCATCGTTGTGGGGTTTGTTTATGCGTTTGTTTGAGACAGAGCCTCGTTTTGCTGCCAGGCTGGAGTGCAGTGGTGCAGTCACAGCTTATTGCAGCCTTGACCTGCTGGGCTCAAGCGGTCCTCTTGCCTCAGCCTCCCAAGTAGCTGGGACCACAGGCATGCATCACCACAGTTGGTTAATTTTTGTTCTTTTTATTTGTAGAGATGGAGTCTTGCTAGGCTGGTTGCCCAGGCTGGTTTTGAATTTCCCAGGCTCAAGTGATCCTACCACTTTGGCCCCCTAAAGTGTTGGGGTTACAGGTGTGAACCACCACGTCTGGCCTGTTTATTTATTTATTGAGCGCTTTCTTGCCTTTTGGTACTATATGAAGCTGTAGGCTTGTCTTGTATACGTGTGCCTCAGCCCTAGAATCATCCATTTCTCTAGGAATCCTGCTTTCTTTTATTGGAGAATGGTATTAGAAACCAATATATGGGCACTAAGTGTGCTGATTTTTTTTTTTTTTTTTTTTTTTTTTAGACAGAGTCTCGCTTTGTTCAGGCTGGAGTGCAGTGGCGTGATCACTGCTCACTGCAACCTCTACCTCCCGGTTTTAAGCAATTCTCCTGCCTCAGCCTCCTGAGTAGCTGGGACTACAGGCGCCCACCGCCATGCTTGGCTAATTTTTATATTTTTAGTAGAGATGGTGTTTCACTATGTTGGCCAGGATGGTCTGGAACTTGTTACCTTGTGATCCACCCACCTCAGCCTCCCAAAGTGCTGAGATTACAGGCATGAGCCACCGTGTCCAGCCAAGTGTGCTCATTGCTACTAGAATGTTTTTGCTTCTAGATTATCTCTGTTTTTTGAGATGCAGTCTGCTCCGTCACCCAGGCTGGAGTGCAGTGGTGAACTGTCAGCTCACTGTAACCCCTGTCTCCCAGGTTCAAGCAATTCTCCTGCCCCAGCCTTCTAAGTATGTGGGACTACAGGTGTGCACCACCATGCCTGGCTAATTTTTGTACTTTTAGTAGAGATGAGGTTTTGCCATGTTAGCCAGGATGGTCTCGAACTCCTGGCCTCAAGTGATCTCAGCCCGCCTTGGCCTCCCAAAGTGCTGGGATTACAGGTGTGGGCCACCACACTTAGCCCTCAAATACTTTAAATGAGATAATGTATATATAGTGAAAGGCATCTGGCTCATCAAAGCACCACACTTTTTTTTTTTTTTTTTGAGATGCAGTCTTGTTCTGCTGCCCAGACTGGAGTGCAGTGGCAGAATCTCAGCTCACTGCAACCTCCACCTCCTGGGTTCAAATGATTCTCCTGTCTCCGCCTCCGAAGTAGCTGGGACTACAGGTGTGTGCCGCCATGCCTGGCTAATTTTTGTATTTTTAATAGAGACAGAGTTTTACTATGTTGGCCAGGCTGTTCTCCAACTCCTGACGTTAGGTGATCCACCTGCCTCAGCCTCCCAAAGTGCTGGTAGTACAGGTGTGAGCCACCTTGCTTCTAGATTCTCTCACTGGACAATAAGGAAGCATATATACACACATCTGTAAACATTTTTGCATGTATCCATCTGTTCCTGTATCAGCTAAACATGAGTTCATGCTCTCGTCTGACCCTTTCCTGTTCCTGCATGGATCATTCTAGCCTTCTTCCCTGGTTTCTCTGTAACCTCCTACTCCAACAATGAGAAAGCTGGCTTCCACTGTTCACTGTTCGTTTACTATTTTCTGGTACACTTTAATCTGATCTACAGTGTACAGTCTGATGAACTTTAACTCACGTTCGCTCTTGTGGGACCATGACCCAGATCAAGATAATTAAACATTACCAGCATCCAGAGTGTTCCTCTGTCACTCTGATTTTGTTCATAGCCTTTGTCCTCACTTTGTATTTTCTTATTTATTTCTTGGTTTGCTAGAATGCTGGCTGGTCTTTTTTTTTTTTAATTTCTTTAAATTTATTCTTTTTGAGACAGAATCTCGCTCTGTTGCCCAGGCTGGAGTGCAGTGGCCCAACCTAGGCTCGCTGCAACCTTCATCTCCCGGGTTCAAGTGATTCTCCTGCCTCAGCCTGCCGAGTAGCTGGGATTACAGGCATGCACCACCACACCCAGCTAATTTTTGTATTTTTTAGTAGAGATGGGGTTTCACCTTGTTGGCCAGACTGGTCTTGAACTTCTGACCTCAAGTGAGCTGCCCGCCTCGGCCTCCCAAAGTGCTGAGATTACAGGCATGAACCACTGGGCCTGGCCTTTTTTTTTTTTTTTTTTTAAAAACACATGGAATCTCATTGTGTTGCCCAGGCTACAGTACAGGGCTGTGGGCTATTCACAGTTGTCATCACAGCACACTACAGCCTCTAACTCCTGGGCCTAAGTGATTCTCCTGCTTCAGCTTCTCGAGTAGTTGGTATTGTGAGTGTGCACTATGGTGCTGGCTTTCAAAAGCACATCTGGACCACTGTGCTTACCCCTTCTATTTGAGAGGCAGGGTGCCATTGAGGTTTAAAACACCTGGTTTCTAGAGCCAGATTTCCTGGTTCTGTCTTGCCTCCTTTTCAGCTGAGTTATTTAAGTGTCCTCTTGTAAATGGGGATGATAAAGATAGAAGGTTCTGGCTAAGATGAACTTTGCTCACACAGAGTGCTCAGCACCGTTCCTGGGACAGGGTGGCTGCTCTAGAATGTTAGCTGTGATTCGTGTCAACTTAGAGACAGTGAACGTTTATTGCTATGTCTGTCAGGTGATGAGAATGACTGTGTTCTGCCATTTCCCCCACTTGCAGCCTCTTGGAAGAAGGTCTGGAGGCAGATGAGGAAACCATGCCCAGGCAGACCCCCTGCTCAGAGCAGGCGCAGTGAGGAATTGTGTAGGGTTGTCCCACAGGCAGGCTTGGGACCAGATAGGAATTTACGTCTCTTCATCTAGGAGTCCAGTGCTTTGCACTGCCCTGCCAGCTTCCTGTCCTGTTGGCCTCTGCGACATTTGAAGAAGCCGTTCTGCAGGTGTTTGGAGGGATTTTCTTGGGTGCTTGGGAGTTGTTGCTTTGGTAGGGAATCATTGAGGGATGGGGTCACTGTGTTGTGAGGGAGAACTTTCCCCAGGGATTCCCTGGGGTGGTTGTCATTATGTGAAACTGAGCTCTTGTGCCCCAGAGTGAGTGGCGGTGGTGGTAGCATCTGTTACCTGGGCACCTTTGTGCTGGCCCCACTTGGCTTAATATGCAAAGGTCTGGGGTTAAGGTCGGGGTTGCTGAGGTTCCCAGGGCCGAGTCTGCATGGTGAAAATACGACGTCTGTGAAGATGACCGGGATGAAGCCTTCTCTCTCCTTTAGTCCTAGTTATCTCAGCGTCCACAATGTGATGATCTCCAGCCTCAGTGAACATGTGTATTTTCCTCAGCCTACTTTTCTTGGTAAGTTCAGGGCCTCTGTTCCCATGTGACATGACACAGGTCAGGGTTCTTCGTTCTGGGCAGGAAAGGGATGGTCTGCAGGGGCTCTGTTGGTCTGCTGGTGCTCCCACGGCATTGGTGGGAAGGCTGGAGGTCCGGGCTGCTCTGGAGAGTGGAGCTAGCCCACAGCCTCCTCAGGGACAACAGGGCAAAGTCCATGTGCATGTCTCTGCCCTCTGGCCAGGGGAGGACTAATACCTAGACACTTGGACCCACCAAATGCCATCCCCACTGGGAAAGAGATGGGTCCTCAAAAGGAGATGAAGTGACTAATCTGCCATCTTATGCACCTGGCAATGTGTTTTTCTCTACTTACAGTTAGAAAACAGGTCCTGAAGGCTGGGTGTGGTGGCTCATGCCTGTAATCCCAGCACTTTGGGAGGCCAAGGAGGGTGGATCACCAGAGGTCAAGAGTTCAAGACCAGCCTGGCCAACATAGTGAAACCCTATCTCTACTAAAAATGCAAAAAATTAGCTGGACGTGATGGTGCACGACTGTAATCTCAGCTACTCAGGAGGCTGAGGCAGGAGAATCGCTTGAACCCAGAAGACGGAGGTTGCAGTGAGCCGAGATCACACCACTGCATTCCAGCCTGGGGACAGAGCAAGACTCCGTCTCAAAAAAAGAACAAAAGAAAACAGGCCCTGAGCTGTCCTATCCTTGGGTAACTTAAGAAACTCTGACAATAATTGGTACAGAATTCCTCAATCCTATTCCTATATCTAGTCCATGTGACCTTTCAGGTTCTGTAACTGAATTTCAATTTTTACGCCCCTCTCCCCTTGACACGTACTCACTTATTAACTGAGAAATTCCCAAGCCAGTCATTGCCATTATGCCAGCCTTGGCATTTAGTAGAGCATTTTAGCTCTCGGGAGACAGAGCTTTCAAGCTTTCAAGATGTCAGGTTGACATTTGTGTCTAAGGGTAATGATCCTGCTGAAAGATGCTTCTACATCCATGGGAAGTGCCATCCCAATGCCAAGTATGTTTGCCTGGCTAATATTTTCTGAGTACTTCATGGGATGATATGCAAATTACTTCGTTTATTCTCATAGTAATTCCATGATGTGGGTGTGTTGTTATTCCCATTTTACAGTTAAGGAAACTGAGGCTCAGATGAATTAAGGAAGTGTCAAAGAGGGATGGAATTAGGGTCAGGTTTTATCTTTATTTATTTGTTAATTATAGAGACGAGGTATTGCCATGTTGCCCAGGCTGGTCTTTAACTCCTGGGCTCAAGGGACCCGCCTACCTCAGCCTCCCGAAGTGTAAGCCGCTACACCTGACCCTATCTTTGATTTTAAACCTTTGGTTTTTTGCTAAGAGTATTTAAGGTCCCTAGATTTTTTTTTGAGATGGAGTCTCGCTCTGTTGTCCACGCTGGAGTGCAGTTACGTCATCTTGGCTCACTGCATCCTCTGCCTCCGTGTTCAAGCAATTCTCCTGCTTCAGCCTCCTGAGTAGCTGGGACTACAGGTGCGTGCCACCACACCCGGGTAATATTTGTATTGTTAGTAGAGATGGGGTTTCACCATGTTAGCCAGGATGGTCTTGATCTCCTGCCCTTGTGATCCGCTTGCCTCGGCCTTCCAAAGTGCTGGGATTCATTGTGGACGCCTGTAGGTGTGAACCACCGTGCTCGGCTAAGGTCCCTAGATTTTAAACCTTTGTATTTAACCATGACCTGTATTCCGAGGGAGGGGTGCAAGTCAAATGCCTGAAGGGACCAGCAGGTAGGTCAGTGATTGTAGCTGGCATCTGGGGGTGGAGGGGGGAAGGGGATCTTTGGCGAATGGGAGAGTGTGCCAAAGTGGGGAGGGTGACTCCATCTGATTGCTGACCAGTAGGAATATGGCTCACCCACTGTAGCCAGCTGGGATTTTCTTTTCCCCCGTGAAACTGCCTAATTTAGAAACGTGGTCTATGTAGACTGGCTTCTCCAAAGATCATGCGTGAACCAAGTAAATCACACTTCTGGGTCAGAAGAAGCTGAGGGCTGTCATTTTGCATTCCCTATGCGAGACTGGTCATGGCACAGTTCATTGCAGAATTTGGCCACACCTTGCATGAGTCAGAACAAGTCCCTTGAAGGCCAGGGATTTGCAGCCTGAAAAATGATGTGCTCCGTGGGTTGAATTCACGTCTCCATACAAAGGTTCCCCTGTTTGGGCTGCTTGCGTCTTGATCCTGCCATGTGTGCGTTTTGTGGTAATGCTTGTGGTGTGTGTATGCCAGCCTGCCAAAGCTGAAACCATTTTTAAAAATGTCTGTGTAATGTCACCGGCACAAGGGATTGAACGACTTGGAAACACGCACAGATGCAGCGGAAGCCCAAGATATTAAAATCTTGAACAGTATCATTCTTGCTGAGATCTGCTGGGGTATGGATATGTTTTCAGAGACAGGATGCTAGAGAATATACAATTATAGCAATTTGCTAACCAGCCCCAGACCTTAATTAGCACAGGATCCTTGTTCTCACTGTTGTATGTAAATTAAGACTTTCACAAAGGGATTGTTTATGAGGATGGCTGTGAGATAGAGACCTTCTGTCATTTTTCAAGGAAACTCTTTCAGAAAATATAACCACAAACACTTTTAAATCACAGCGAGATGCAGAAGTGCTGAGAATTTTTCTTTCAAAAAATGAGCATCCGTATTTTTAACTGTATTTTGGCTCCTCTCTATCTCCGACAGCCCAAGAAGTGCCATCCATGTACTGTGCAGTGGAAAGAATTTATTTGTGAGTTAGATGACTACCAGATTGTTCCTCTCCTAACAAGGTCTAAAATATCCTAGAACTCTGAAGATGTCTGATTATGGTTTTGCAAATGAGAAATCTTCTACCTTCTCTTGGCCAGCATCGTTTCTACTGTGCATCTGTTCATGGAATCCTGTCGGCAGTATCTGTGCAATTTAGCTTTGTGGTTCACTCGTCCAAACCTTGTGTTTGCCCCATTTTTGAAGCATGACCCACGTTATATGTTTATGTGACTATTATTATTCTAGAAGACTGTGATCTAAAATCGACCGTTTCAAGCTTAGTTTAAAAAGAACTGTCTCTTCTTTTTTCCTCTCTAAATGCCTGTAGAATAAACGTATCAGGGCTGAGGCTTTTTAGAGATCTGGGTACTTTTTATTGCCGGATAGTTTAAAATCATCATTCCTTCATTGTTCTCCATTGGTAGTGGATCCTTTACTGATGACTTGAGGTGGTCAGTTTGGAAAGACCAGGTGTCATGGCCTGTAGGAGTGTGTGAGTGCAATGCTATAAGCCCCCTTCAACTTCCTGTGATTCCCCTTACCTATCACGAGCTTTCCTGGGAACGTAGCGATCCAGTACTTTACAGACTTAAAAATAAATAAATAAAAACACGTTTATTGACATGAAATTCACATACCATAGAATTCTCCTTTATTTTTGTTTGCTTGTTTGTTTGAGACAGAGTCTCTCGCTGTCACCAAGCTGGAGTGCGATGGTGCTGTCTCGGCTCACCATAGCTTTGATTTCTTGGTTCAAGCGATCCTCCCACATTGGCCTCTCAAGTAGCTGGAAATACAAGCGTGCACTACCCCCCTGGATAATTTATTTATTTTTTGTGAAGATGAGGTTTCACTATGCTCCCCAGGCTGGTCTCAAACTCCTGGGCTCAAGTGATCTTCCTGTCTTGGCCTCCCAAAGTGCTGAAATACTGGTGTGAGCCACCATGCCTGGCCCAATTCTCCAGTTAAAGTGAATAGTTTTATTTTTTTATTTTTTTATTTGGAGCCTTACTCTGTTGCCCAGACTGGAGTGCAGTGGCACGATCTCAGCTCACTGCAACCTCCACCTCCTGGGTTCAAGTGATTCTCCTGCCTCAGTCTCTTGAATAGATGAGATTACAGGCACCTGCTACCACGCCGGCAATTTTTGTATTTTTAGTAGAGATGAGGCTTCACCATGTTGGCCAGGCTGGTCTTGAACTCCTGACCTTGTGATCCGCCTGCCTCTGCCTCCCAAAGTTCTGTGATTACAAGCGTGAGCCATTGCACCTGGCCAGTTTGATGGATTTTAATATATTTTCACAGGGTTGTGCAATCAGTACTACAATTCTTATTTTCATCACCCCCAATAAGAAACGTCATATTTGGCTGGGCGCGGTGGCTCACGCCTGTAATCCTAGCACTTTGGGAGGCCAAGGTGGGCGGATCACCTGAGGTTGGGAGTTCAAGACCGGCCTGACCAACATGGTGAAACCCCGTCTTTTAAAAAAAAAAAAAAAAAAAAGATGGGGTTTCACCATGATGGCCAGGCCGGTCTTGAACTCCCGACCTCAGGTGATCCGCCCACCTTGGCCTCCCAAAGTGCTAGAGTTACAGGCGTGAGCCACCTCGCCCAGCTGGAACCCCATCTTTAAAAGAAAAAAAAAGGAAAAAAAAAGAAAAAAAAAAAGAAAAAACGTCCTATTCATTAGCAGCCACTTCCCATTCTCCCTTACCCTAGTGCCTGGCAAGTACCAGCTACTTTCGGTTCCTGTGGATTTGCTTATGCTAGACATTTCATATAAATGGAATCATACAGTATGTGACCTTTTGGTCTGAGTTTGTTCACTTAGAATAATGTTTTCAAGGCTCATCCACATTCTTGTAGCATAGATCATCAGTACAGACAGTCCGTGACTTACATGGTGCGGAAGTGGTACACTCAGTACAAACAGTACTTGGCATTTTGGATTTTTGATCTTTTCTCGGACTAGCATGAGTAGGAGACTCTCTTGGGGTGCTGGGCACCCCAGTCAGCCACATGATCACGAGGGTAAACAATCTATGTGACCATCCTGTTTCACTTTCAGTGCAGTATTCTATAATATGAGATAGTCAACACTTTATTATACAGTAGGCTTTGTATTAGATGATTTTGCCCAACTGTAAGTGTTCTCAGCACATTTAAGGTAGGCTAGGCTAAGCTATGATGTTTTCTAGGTTAAGTATATTAGATCCTTTCCTTCCTTTCGTCCCTTCCTTCCTTCTTCCCTACCTTAATTTCCTTTTTGTTTTTCTTTTTTTGCTTTGTCACCCAGGCTGGAGTGCAGTGGTGCAATCTCGGCTCACTGCACCCCCCTGCCTCCTGGTTCAAGTGATTCTCCTGCCTCAGCCTCCCGAGTAGCTGGGACTACAGGTGAGCACCATCAGGCCCAGCTAATTTTTGTATTTTTTTAGTAGAGACAGGGTTTCACCATGTTGGCCAGGCTGGTCTCGAACTTCTGACCTCAAGTGATCTGCCCCCCCGAGCCTCCCAAAGTGCTGCCTCCCTTGTGTTCTGATGGGGTCTCATGGTGTTGCCCAGGCTGGAGCACAGTGGTGGCCTCAAGGGATCCTCTGGAGTAGCTAGGACTATAGGAGTGTACCACTATGTCTGTCTTAAATTTATGTGTCTTTTTTTTTTTTTTAAAGATGGGGTTTCACCATATTGATCAGGCTGGTCTCGAACTCCTGACCTCAGGTGATCTGCCCACCTCAGCCTCCCAAAGTGCTGGGATTACAAGTGTGAGCCACCGCACCCAGCTAATTTATGTGTCTTTTATCTCTCTCTCTTTCTCTCCACCCCCCCCCCCATATATATGTGTATGTTTTATAGACACAGGGGTCTCACTGTGTTGCCCAGGCTGGTCTGGAACTCTTGGGCTCCAGTGATCCTCTGGCCTCAGCCTCCTGAAGTGCTGGGATTACAGGCGTGACCCACTGTGCCTGGCCTCATTTTTGACTTTATGGTACTTTCAGTTTGTGGGTTTATCATCTGTAACTCCATCGGGAGTTGAGGAGCATCTGTAGTTCCTCTTATGACTGAATAATGCTCCATTGGATGGATATGCCGCACTTTGTTTTTCTATCGATGTGTTGATGGATGTTTGAGTTGTGTCCACTTTCTGGCTAGTAGGGATAATGCTGCGGTGAGTGTTCATGTCTGAGTTTTTGTGCAGAGATGATGTGTTTTCATTTCTCTTGGATATAGATTTAAGAGTGAAGTTGTGGGGTCGTAGAGTATCTGTTTACCTTTTGAAGAATATACATACTTTAATTTTTTTGAGTTATATTGATTTCTTTTTTTGAGATGGGGGCTTGCTGTATTGCCCAGACTGAAGTGCAGTGACACGATCTTGGCTTACTGCAGCTGTGAACTCGTGACCTCAAGTGATCCTGTCATTTTAGCCTCTTGAGTAGCTGGGACTACCTGTACATGTCACCATGCCTAATTCTTCAATTTTTTGTAGACACAGGATCTTGCTATGTTGCCCAGGCTAGTCTGCAACTCATGAGCTCAAGTGATCCTCCTGCCTTGGCCTCCCAGTGTACTGGGATTATAGTATGAGCCACCACACTCAGACTTACAGACTTTTAAAGGTACTTGTCTCCCCTCTCTGCTGTCTTGACCCCCACATCTTTCCTAGTAGTGACTGCTCTATTTCTATCCTCTTCTTCAAGCCAAACTTCTTTTTTTTTGAAATGGAGTATCACTCTATTGCTCAGGCTGGAGTGCAGTGGTGAGATCTTGGCTCACTGCAACCTCTACCTCCCGGGTTCAAGCAGTTCTCCTGCCTCAGCCTCCTGAGCAGCTGGGACTACAGGTGCACATCACCATGCTTGGCTAATTTTTGTATTTTTAGTAGAGACGGGGTTTCTCCATGTTGCTCAGGCTGGTCTTGAACTCCTGACCTCGTGATCTGCCTGCCTCGGCCTCCCAAAGTGCTGGGATTATAGGTGTGAGCCACCATGCCCAGCAAGCTAAACTTCTTAGAAGAGTCTGTATTCATGTCATTGTCCTACCAGCTCCAGTGTGGCTTCCATTCTGACCTTCCATATTCACATCCCCACTGAGCTTCCTGGAGACTCCATGCTGCCTTTTCCGGGGGAGGTTTTCCGTCCTCATCTGCTGTGCTGTCTCTGCAGTAGTGGACAAGGCTGATCATTCTTGGGGACACTCTTCCTTTGCCTCCTTTGCAACCACAGTTCTGATTTTCCTATTTCCCTGGCACCTTCTCTCCGGCCATTAAATGGTGGAGTCACTGAAAGCTTGTCCTTGTCCTTGTCTCCCTGTCTCCCCTAGCATGTCCCTTCTCCGGGTGATCCTGCCCACATCTGGAGCTTTATGACTCAGACGTTTATGTTTCCAACGAAGATTCCTTCTGAGTGCCGGTGGAGAGGGCCCGATGCCTACCTGCCCTCCCTGCCTATTCATGGGCGTCTCGAACTCAAGATGTCCACGAGAGATTTCACATCTTCACCCCCAGGGATATGGACTCATTTCTCATTCTTCTGTTCTTTGCCCTTTTGTGTCATTTTCATACAATATCGTATCCTAAATATCCTTCCACTTCAACCAGACTATCACCACTGAACTCAGTGGCCTTGTAGCTGTTCTCACTGTCTCTATCTGTCCCACCCTCCCAGTCTTTTGAAAGGAACATCTTCCTGGCTGTCCCTTCTAACTTTAAACTCTTAAGTGTTTTCTCCTTGGCTTTCAGGATGAAGATTCACAATCCCAAAACCTCCTTGTGCTGGCCCCTGCCCATTCCTTTCTCTCCATGTTTCCCTTGTCTCTACTCCAGCCACACTGACTGCAGATCCATGAAAGAGCCATCTGTGGCCTCAGGACCGTTGGTCATACCTTGAAGGTCCTCTCCTCACCTCCTCTCCTTACTTCTCATCATTTTAAAGCTCAAAATGAGGATAAGTCCTGCCTTTTGTTTTTGCTTATCCTGTTTTATTACCCCCAAGCCTGCTGTTGGTGAGTGCATAATAAATATTTTTTTGAACGAACAAATGACTTTGCTCTGTCTATCAGATGGGTAGAACTTCTAGAGACTGAAGTAAATGCAGCCTTTTGGCTAGAGAGGATGGCTTTGTTTTCAGCATTAATCCAGTGCCTGGAAGTAATTACCCAGCTCAAGTGTCTGTTCCCTGTAAAGCGACTGGTAGCCTGTCTTTCTTTTCCCTCTAGGGACATAGTACTCTTTGAAATGGCTCCTTCCCCCTGGTTTCTTTCCTTCTTGACATAAGTATCACTTCTAGTGGGCACCTTCTAAAATACAAGTCAAATTGTCCCACTCTCCTTTAAATTTGCAGTGGCTCCTTAAGAACACAGTCTTAAAGGCATAGTTTCTCAAGCCTGTAATCCAGCACATTGGGAGGCTGAGACAGGAGGATTGCTTGAGCCCAGGAGTTCGAGACTGGCCTGGGCAAAGTGGCAAGACCACGTTTCTACAAAAAAAAAAAAAAAAGCCAGGCACGGTGGTCTCTGCAGACCCAGCTAGCTACTTGGGAAGCTGAGGTGGGAGGATGACTTGAGCCCAGGAGGTAGAGGCTGCAGCGAGCTATGATTTTGCCATTGCACTGCAGGGCCCTGCAGCACCTGTCTCTCCTGGACAGCCTGCTGGTCCTGTGAGAGTCCTGTGATGAGCACCTTGCTGAGACACAGTCGGTACTGCCTTCCAGACTGACCTCCATGAGGACTAGCCTCACTGTGTCCATGGAGACCCAGGCCCTCTCTTGCCCTGAGCCCTTTATTTGCACATCTCCCACAGAGAAGTTCTTTTAGGTTCCAAAGTCAAAAAATCACTCTTCAAAGTACCTTAAATTGCCCATGAAAGTAGTCAGCTTTGATCAGAAATTCATGTGCATACTAAAGGGTTAAGAATTGCCAAGCTAGATTAAAGGAGGAAGGAAAAGCAAATCCATATTCACATTTCTGTGCATCAGGTGCCTTGAATTCAACTACCCAGTCTCTAGAGGCAAATGGGGATGGGTGGATGATTCCGCAGCGTCCTGCTCGCCTGCCACGCATGCTCCTTTGCCTTAATATTAAGCTTCTGCAGCTGTGCCTTCCAACACAGTAGCCACTAGCTGTTCTTGGCTCTTTAAATTTACATTAACAAGCTTGGGCAGGGAGGGTCGCCTATAATCCCAGCGCTTTGGGAGGCCGAGGTAGGCGGATCACCTGAGGTTGGGAGTTCAAGACCAGCCTGACCAACATGGAGAAACCCCATCTCTATTACAAATACTAAATTAGCCGGGTGTGGTGGCACATGTCTGTAATCCTAGCTACTCAGGAGGCGGAAGTTGTGATGAGCCGAGATCCTGCCATTGTACTCCAGCCTGGGCAACCAGAGCAAAACTCCATCTCAAAAAAAAAAAAAATTACATTAACGAAAACATGGCCGGGCGTGGTGGCTCACGCCTGTAATCCAAGCACTTTTGAGGCCAAGGTGGGCGGATCACTTGAGGTTGGGAGTTCAAGACCAGCCTTTCTTTTTAAAGAAACCCCGTCTTAAAAAAAAAAAATTAAAAAACAAAAACAGAAACATAAATAAAAATAAAATTCATTCCTCAGCTGCTCTGGCCATGTGTCAAGTGCTCGACAGCCACAGGTCGTTAGCGTCTGCTGTTACTAGACATCACTGATAGAGAACAGATCGAGAACATTGACATCATTCGAGCAAGCTTGATTGGATCACACTGTTCCATAGCCTTAGTAGATTAATGGATTTGTTGTGGGTGCTGTGCTGAATGCTGTAGGTGAAGCTACCTCACCAGGGGCACAGCACTGAATATGTGCCATGTATGATTATTGAGTTGAAGTTTTGGCTGGGCATGGTGGCTCATGCCTGTAATCCTAGCACTTTGGGAGGCTGAAGCGGGTGGATCACCTGAGGTCAGGAGTTTGAGAGCAGCCTGACCAACATGGTGAAACCCCGTCTCTATTTTTAAAAAAAAAATTGAAAAAAAAAAAAAAAAAAAAAAAAAAGGGTTGAAGTTTTGCTTGATGATTGCCTCCTGGGCCTGTCTGTTCTTTGAAAAGTTTTGCAGAGACCTCGTTCCTCTTTCTGTCTTCCCAAATTGGTGTTTTTTACTCATGCCCTGCTGAACTCTGTTTTTGCCAGGCCCCTTGGCACCTAGGCCTGACTGGGGTAAGTGCCATGGGATGTGCCAGAGAGCTGGCGGTCCTCCCTCCAGCCTTCAGCACACTGTATCGTCAATACTCATTTACCTGTGTGTCTCTTCTAGACTGATAGACCAAATAACTCATCTCTTTAGACTAACAGGGGACTGACATTTCATAGTAGCTGCTCATTAAATGCTTTGTGAATGAAGGATCTCTTACAAGAACTAGCAACTAATTAACTTGGCCGGGCATGGTGGCTCACTCCTGTAATCCCAGCACTTTGGGAGGCAGAGGTGGGTGGATTTCCTGAGGTCAGGAGTTCAAGACCAGCCTGGCCAACATGGTGAAACCCCCGTCTCTACTAAAAATACAAAAATGAGTCGGGTATGGTGGCGAGCACCTGTAGTCCCACCTACTCGGGAGGCTGAGGCAGGAGAATCACTTGAATCCGGGAGGCAGAGGTTGCAGTGAGCTGAGATTGTACCATTAGACTCCAGCTTGGGCAACAGAGTGAGACACCGTCTCCAAAACAAACAAACAAACAAAACTAGTTAACTTTATGTGGGGTGGGGTAGGGGTGTTAAGGATTATTGGATTTTCCTTTGATATAAAAATCAGTGTGTCCCCTTGACAACAAGCCAATGTATACAAAGAAAAAGCTAAAAATCTTCTGCCGGGTAACCAGTGATAACAGTTTGATATGTATGGTTTTGTCTATACTACCCTCTCCATGCTTATAAATATGTCAAAAATCTTATGCAATACCTGTAATGGGGTTGAACTTTTTAGGACCTGGCCATCTGCTTTTCCTGTCCTGTTACGTCCTTTAAGGGCCTTTCAAGGTTAGATTTAATGATCTAGGCTAGGCATGGTAGCTCACGCCTGTAGTCCCAACATTTTGGGAGGCCAAGGTAGGAGAATCACTTGAGCCCAGGAGTTTAAGACCAGCCTGGGCAACATAGTGAGATCCTGTCTCTACCAAAAAAAAGAAGAAGAAAAAAAAAAACACGCTGAGCTTGGTGGCACACACCTGTAGTCCCAGCTACTGTTGCACTGCAGGGCCATGCAGCACCTGTCTCTCCTGGACAGCCTGCTGGCCCTGTGAGAGTCCTGTGATAAGCACCTTGCTGAGACACAGTCAGTACTGCCTTCCAGACTGACCTCCGTGAGGACCAGCCTCACTGTGTCCTCACTGAGGGTGGAGGATTGCTGGAGCCCAGGAGGTCAAGGCTGCAGTGAGCCATGATTGCATCACTGCACTTGAGCCTGGGTGACAGAAAAAAACAATAAATTATAGATTTAATTATCTGAAAGTTAAGAATAATGGAGACCTTAGTGAACAGGGAATCTAGAGTTCTACCCAAAGGGGGCAGCCGGGAGGATTGTTCCATGTGGAAATAGGGGGCCCTATGTGGAAGGATCTTGTGATTTTTCTTTTCTTTTTTTGAGTCTTGCTCTGCCAGCCAGGCTGGAGTGCAGTGGCGCAATCTCTGCTCAGTGCAACCTCTGCCTCCTGGGTTTAAGCAATTCTCCTGTCTCAGCTTCCCGAGTAGCTGGGATTATAGGTGTGCACCACCACGCCTGGCTAATATTTTTGTATTCTTAGTAGAGACAGAGTTTTACCATGCTGGCTAGAACTGGTCTCAAATTCCTGACTTCAAGGGATCTGTTTGCCTTAGCCTTCCAAAGTGCTGGGATTACAGGTGTGAGACACGGTGCCCGGCCGATTTTTTCTTTAACCCCTTTTTTCATCTGTGAATGATCTTATTTTTAAAGATGGTGGCTCACGTCTGTAATCTGAACACTTTGGGAGGCTGAGGCGGGTGGATCACCTAAGGTCAGGAGTTTGAGACTACCCTGGCCAACATGGTGAAACCCTGTCTCTACTAAAAATACAAAATTGCCAGGCGTGGTGGTACGTGCCTGTAATTCCAGCTACTAGGGAGGCTGAGGTAGGAGCATCGCTTGAATGTAGGAAGTAGAGGTTGCAGTGAACTGAGATTGTGCCATTGCACTCCAGCCTGGGTGACACAGTACAAAACTCCATCTCAAAAAAAAAAAAAAAAAAGAAAATAATAATAATAAAGAGAAGCTAGAAATCTGGATTTTATTTTATGTATTCATTTTTTTACCAGACAATCCTGCTAGAACCTAGGTGAGGAGGAGTAGGGATAACCACCAGCCAGGAGAAATCTGGGTTTTAAAGTGCAGTTTTGGGCCAGGCGTGGTGGCTCACGCCTGTAATCCCAGCACTTTGGGAGGCTGAGACGGGTGGATCATGAGGTCAGCAGTTAGAGACCAGCCTGACCAACATGGTGAAACCCCATCTCTGCTAAAAGTATAAAAATTAGCTGGGCGTGGTAGCAAGCCCCTGTAGTCCCAGCTACTCAGGAGGCTGAGGCAGGAGAATCGCTTGAACCCAGGAGGCGGAAGTTGCAGTGAGCCAAGATAGCGCCACTGCACTCCAGCCTGGGCGACAGAGTGAGACTCTGTCTCAAAATAAATAAATAAAATAAAGTGCAGTTTCTGCTAATTTTTAAATATTGACAACTTACTCAAATTTTAAGGTGACAGCCAGAGGAGAAGGGATTGGATTCAGCCCACAGACCCCTCAGTCGGCTCTGCTGGCTCAAAAAGCGTAGGTTCCCCCAGAGTGGTTTCCTGGCCACTGATTGCTCCTTTTCTAGATCACTGGTTCATCGCATCGGCTGTCAGTAGTACTCTTCCTAATAAGGCTGACCTGGTTTTGTGCTCCGCCTCCTTAATGACCCCCACATAACTCCCCATTCCCAGACATCATGTTTGGGTACCGTCATTTCCAACCAGGTTGCTATTTCTTGAGTGGGGACCAGATACAGTCGCAGTTGGTAAGAGCTGAGAGGCTGTGTTGTGAGACAAATATGTATCTTAAAAATCTAGACTCAGACCTGGTGAGATGCTGACACTCCGAGAGGCCCCAGGGAACTAGATGGAGACAGGAAGAAGGAGATTGAATTTCTCTCAACTCATGTGCATGGGCTGCAGGGAAGAGAAACTTGAAAATTGTTTTTTCCCTTTTCCTATTTGAGGCTGAGCCTGTCTGCACATAGGTCAGTTCCTGTATCTTATCCTTGCTCTTCATAGCAGGGACCGACTTGGAGAACCCAGAGGGAAACTGAGGATCTCTGGAGGTTTTGGAAAAATAGATCCTCAGACTCAGATGTGTAAGAAAAAGGGCCCAGAACCAAGACTGAAGATTTGGTTAAATGGCCATCTCAGTGGAGGTTTTATTTTTTGAAACCTTTTTTATTTTTTGAACCGCTAAATAATTCTGAAACAATAGCTCTTCTCAGTAATATTTGGGAGGCTGGGTGTGGTGGCTCATGCCTATAGCCCCAGCACTTTGGGAAGCCGAGGAGGGTGGATCACCTCAGGTCAGGAGTTTGAGACCAGCCTGGCCAACATGGAGAAACCCTGTCTCTACTAAAAATACAAAAATTAGTCAGGCGTGGTGGCGGGCGCCTGTAATCCCAGCTACCCGGGAGGCTGAGGCAGGAGAATCGCTTGAACCCGGGAGGCGGAGGTTGCAGTGAGCCAAGATCATGCCATTGTACTCCAGCCTGGGTAACAAGAGTGAACCTCTGTCTCTCTCTCTCTCTCACACACACACCCGTGTGTGCACACACACACACACACACACAATAATAATAATTTTCATTTATATGTGACAGTAATACAGGGAAAAAAACAACTTCAGGATTATATAACAAGGAGGCTGGAGGCTGGAGGCTGAGAGGTGGTCAGAGAAGGCCTCTCTGGGGAGGTGAGCCAAAAGCTGAAGTGGCAGCTATGGAGAGGATTGGGCACAGAACATTACAGATGGAGGGGCCAGCCACCTCCATCTATATAATAAAAAGACATTTAGGCTTTAAGAAGGCTGCTATAGAGAGGCAAGTGAGGAAGGAGACCAACCAGTGAATAGACACAGGGCTTGGATCAAGATGGCATCTGTGAAGGTAGGACTGAACATGAACAGGATGGTCAGGGAGGGAACATCCTTCTGCAGTGTACTCGTTATGTGCCAGGCATCATGTAGGTACTTTCATCCTCACCCTGCAAAGTTTGGCTTTTTTTTTTCTTCTTTGATGAAGTTTCACTCTGTCGTCCAGGCTGGAGTGTAGTGGCATGATCTCAGCTCACTGTAGCCTCCACTTCCCAGGTTTAAGCAATTCTCCTGCCTCAGCCTCCCGATTAGCTGGGATTACAGGCACCAACCACCATGCCCGGCTAATATTTGTATGTTTAGTACAGATGGAGTTTCACCATGTTGGCCAGGCTGGTCTCAAACTCCTGACTTTAGGTGATCTGTCCATTTCAGCCTCCCAAAGTGTTGGGATTACAGGTGTTAGCCACTGTACCTGGCCAAGGTTTGGCATTTTTTTTTTTAAAGATAGGGTTTCACCATGATGGCCAGGCTGGTCTTGAACTCCTGACCTCAGGTGATCCACCCACCTCGGCCTCCCAAAGTGGTAGGATTACAGGCGTGAGCCACCGTGCCCGGCCGGCATTTTTTTTTTTTTAAATAGAGACGGGGTTTCACCATGTTGGCCAGGCTGCTCTCGAACTCCTGACCTTGTGATCTGCCCTGCTCGGCCTCCCAAAGTGCTGGGATTACAGGTGTGCGTCACCTCACCCAGCCTTGGCATTCTTAATAACACTTGGCAGACAACTAGGTTTCTGCGGCTCAGAGAGGTAAAGTAACCTGTTGAAAGACACACAGCCATATGAGGCAGGACCAGTTCTCTCCCTGGCTTGGTGAGCCTCATCTGAGTGGAGAGGGGAGTGCAGTTGGAGTCCTGGGGGAAGGTCCGTGGGGGTGTGGTGGGGCTGGGATTGTGGGCCACCTGACAAATTCTGCTTTGATCTGCAAGGAAGCTCTGAGCCCTGGAGGGATTTTGAGCCTGGCCTGGTTGAACTCATGACAGCCCGAAGGGATTTACTGTGAACCTTTGTGTTTCTCCAGGGTGAACCCTTTTTATTTAAAAACAGGCTTGGTAGCCAGGTGTGGTGGTGCGCACCTGTAATCCCAGCTACTTGGGAGGCTGAGGCAGGAGAATTGCTTGAACTTGGGATGTGGAGGTTGCAGTGAGCCGAGAGTGCGCCTTTGCACTCCAGTCTGAGTGACAGAGTGAGGCTCTGTCTCAAAAACAAAACAAAACAGTCTTGGAAGAGGTAGTCTGATGAAGATCCAAAAAGATTTAGGGGGCCCGGTGCAAGAGCTCATGCCTGTAATCCTAGCACTTTGAGAGGCCGAGATGTGAGGATCACTTGAGCTCAGGAGTTCGAAACTAGGAGATCCCATCTCTACAAAAAATAAAAAATTAGCCTGGCGTGATAGTGCACGCCTGTGGTCCTAGCTACTTCGGAGTCTGAAGGGGGAGGATCACTTGAACCTGGGAGACCGAGGTTGCAGTGAGCCGTGATTGTGCCACTGTACTCCAGCCTGGCTGAGAGAGAGAGAGAGAGAGAGAGAGAGAGAGAGAGCGCGACCCTGTCTCCAAAAAAAAAAAAAAAAAAAGATTGGGGTAAATGAGTTTGAAATTTCTTAGTTATTGCCTTTTTTGTGCCCTGGCCCCTCCTTCCCCCTAGGAGAAGTAATAGTAATAAAGTATGGCAAAGGCTTTGTGTGCCAGATGCCTTTTACTTTGTATGCATTATCTCGTTTAATCCTAACAACCCTTTTGGGAAGAGTCTATTGAGTCTAGTAGTTCTAGTTGAAGGACACGTCACTGAGAGGCTAAGTAACTTGCCCAAGGTCACACAGCTGGCAGGTACCAGGACTTGGGCTCAGCCCTAGTAGGCCCACACACTGAAAGACAGTGCCATGTTGACATTGGCCAATGCCAAGCATGCCCTTTGTGATGGAGAATTACCAAGTGGCATGCATGAGCCTTGGAGAGACATTGACCTGTATACTGAAGGGCTTTGGAGTGGAACCCAGCCGTGATGGTGGTGGGGCGTGCAGCGTCAATCCGCTTGCCTTGGAGCATATAAATGACTTTACCTCTTTGAGCCTTACCTATAAAATAGGTACAGAAATGCCATCCCAACCTCTTGGGATTCTTGGGACAGTTTGTAGCTTCTCAATAAATAATAGCTGTGAACCACATGAAACCCTTCGGCAAAGGAAATAGAGGAATATTTCCCTGTCTACCCTCACACCCCGTGTATGTATTTACAGACTCCTGATATTTTCCTGTTCAGTGGTTTGTCCATCTGTAATCAGTTTCTCAGTCATTCTATACTTAAAAGCCACTTTACCATGACCTGTTTTTCCCTGGACTTTAGTTGACTTATCAGTGAAATGGGGAGGCTGGGTGAGGTAGCTGACATCTATAGTCCCAGCGCTTTGGAAGGCTTAGGTGGAAGGGTTGCTTGAGCCCAGGAGTTTGAGACCAGTCTGGGCAACATGGTGAGCCCCTGTCTCAAAGAAAAGTACAACAATTAGCCGGGCGTGGTGGCATGTGCCTGTAGTCCTAGCTACTCGGGAAGCTGAGACAGGAGGATCTCCTGAGCCTAGGAGGCTGATGTTGCAGTGAGCTGAGATTGTGCCACTCAGGAGCTCTGTACATGCCTACACAGTACATACCTGCACTCCAGCCTGGGTGACAGAGTGAAACTCTGTTTTCCACCCCCCCCCCCGCAAAAAAAGTGTGGTGAGTTTTAAATAAATTGATATTTATATTTATAACAGTGACTCCCAGATAATAAATGCTCAATAAAAGGTAGCTGTTATGGCCAGGTGCAGTGGATCATGCCTGTAATCACAGCACTTTGGGAGGCCGAGGTGGTGGATCAGGAGGTCAGGAGTTCGAGACCAGCCTGGCCAACATGGTAAACGCTGTCTGTACTAAAAATACAAAAATTAGCCAGGCGTGGTGGCAGGCGCCTGTAATCCCAGCTACTTGGGAGGCTGAGGCAGTAGAATCGCTTGAACTTGGGAGGCAGAGGTTGCAGTGAGCCGAAACCATGTCATTGTACTCCAGCCTGGGTGACAGAATGAGGCTCTGTCTCAGAAAAAAACAAAAACAGAAAAACATAGCTGTTACTACTGTTTCTAGCTGTCCTTCCATCAGGGCAGAGGCCTTCCTGGGACAGTTTTCCTGGTAGCCCAGATGTCTAGTAGTTGCCTAGTGACTGTTTGCTGACTGACTGGTCCCATTGTTTTCTTCTCTTTGAAGTCTGAAGCCAGGGCCACCAGGTGAAACATTAGGAATCACTTTCTTTCATAATGAATACAGACGCCTCTGTAGGTGGTGTATTTACACAGGGTGAGACCTGCCTGGTAGCTCACTGAAGTTTCCTTCCATCAGGATTTCTCAGCCTTGGCACTGTTGACTTTTGGGCTGATCATTCTTTGTCACGGGGCTGTCCGGTGCATTGCAGGATGTTGAGCAGCATCCCAGACCTCTACCCAGTAGATGTCCGTTGCCCAGTTGTGAGACCAAAAGTATCCCCAGACAGTGCCAGGTGTCTCCTGAGTGTGCTGGTTGAGAACCAGTGCTTTCCACTGTTCTAAACACCTGAGCCCCTAAAAAGTGTTTGATGATGAGGGCATGTGCTGAGCTCCTGCTGGATGCTGGATGCAAGCGATACAGACCTGATCTCTGGCTGGGCAGTACCTAGCATGCAGTGAGTTTTTCATAAATATTGTCATTATCACCCAGTTTCCCCAAAGCCATTAAAAAATACCTTTGTAGGCGAGGGGCTGTGGCTCATGCCTGTAATCCCAGCACTTTGGGAGGCTGAGGTGAGTGGATCGCGAGGTCAGGAGTTTGAGACCAGCCTGGCCAACATAGTGAAACCCTGTCTCTACTAAAAAAATACAAAAAATTAGCAGGGCCTGGTGGTGGGTGCCTATAACCCCAGCTATTTGGGAGGCTGAGGCAGGAGAATTGCTTGAACCCAGGAGGTGGAGGTTACAGTGAGCCCAGATCACACAACTACACTCCAGCCGAGGTAACAGTGTGAGACTGTTTCAAAAACAACAACAACAAAACTCCTTCGTTAAATATGTAATCACAATCAGAAATAATTCAGAGGAGTCCAGTATTTACTGGATTTCCTGGGTCTCTGCAAACCCAGAAGCCTCATAGACCAAACTTTCACCCTGGTTCTATTTCTGGTCTCTTTTCACTTAGATTTTGGACCATACCTGTCCATGCAGACGGGATTTCTTCTTTATTCCATTTTATGGCTGTATCATGACATTTTGCATATGGCATTGATGTTGCTTCCTGTCTGGCTTTTCTACAAAGCCCTACCGAAGTGGCTACCCCGTCTGTCCTTTGCACCCCTGAGCCCTGTAGGCAATAGGACTGTTCTTAGATTCACCCCACTACTATCTGAGTGATGTTAAGCATCTTTATGTTTATTTATTTATTTATGAGATGGAGTCTCTCGCTGTCACCCAGGCTAGAGTGCAGTGGCTTGATTTCAGCTCACTGCACTCCAGCCTCCTGGATTCAAGTGATTCTCCTGCCTCAGTCTCCTGAGTTGCTGGGTCCACAGGTGTGCACCACCACGCCTGGCTAATTTTTGTATTTTTAATTTCACCATGTTGGCTAGGCTGGTCTTGAACTCCTGACCTCGGGTGATCTGCCCACCTCGGTAAAGTGCTAGGGTTATTGGCGTGAGCCACCGTGCCCAGCCACAGCATCTTCATAATGGTGGCTGGCCAGGGTAATTTGGGTGACATGTTGGGTCTGAACTCTTGGCTTCCCCAAGGAATGTGGAAAGGTGGCTGTGGAGGGCCTGGCCCTTCATTCCTGGTGTTTCAATAGAGAATTTTGACTTCTTTAGGTGGCTTTTAGAGATACGGCCCCAGGCAGGGGGGGCACCTTGTTTGGTTAGCATTGGCGCCTCTTCCTTTATCTGTCCCCTTTCTGAAGCTGATTTCCCTTTTCTTCTCCCATCCCACTTCTGAGCTGCCAGCACAGAACTGTCTTTTGTTTCTGAATTGTCCTCTGACGCCGCGATTCCCCGTTGCAGTTTGGAAGCCACCAGCACTGGCAATTTTCAGAACCCAAGCCAGGCCCGGGCCGGATCAATAGTGTCAATGGGTGCCAGCCACCAGAACCAGCTCCTCAGCCAGCCACAATGCAAAGGCCAAAGGCAACCGGTTTCTCCACATTCTTTGTGGTGTTCCGGCCGAGTTTGAAGGGCCTCAACTGTGTACACATGTTGGAGGGAGCCTTCCGAGCCTGGGCCTGCTGAGGGGGTGGGTGGTGGGCAGTGCTTTCTCGTAGGGAGTTGGGCCCTGCCTTGGTAAAATTTGAAAGAACTTGGCATTCTCGATCCAGGAAATTCCTGTTGCGATGTTGTCGTTTTTCCAGAGGGCCTCATCCCAGCTGGGGAGGAGAAAGGGCCGAGCGGTTGCAATTGCCTCTAGTTGTTGAGGGCTAAACACTGAATTCATTTGTAAATCAGCCTCTTTTCCGTAGATTGAAGCAATTTCTGTCCTGCCAGGCGAGTTTGGAAGTTCGCTTTTTACATATGAATGTGCCCTTTAATCACCACTTCTGCATTATTGAGAGAGGGGTGGAGGAGGCTGTGTCTAGTGCGAAAGGATTATACCTCGAGTATAAAAGATGGGTTTTCTCGTTTCTAGGAGGGCATCAGAACTAAAGATAATTGGAAACAATTACTAAAAATATTAAAAACGCCTTCAAAATGCAAACCACAGCTGTCTCCCTCCCCCCAGGCTCCCTTCTGATATTGTCACCTCGGCCAGCAGAACCACTGCAGTTCCTCGTGTTTATTCACAATCCCACGAAATAAATGGCTCTTCGGTGCACACCGAAGACTTTCAGCTCAGCCGAGCTGCTGTCAGGGGTGATAAATTATAGCCGAAAGCCTGGGGACATGAAGGCAAGTCGCTGGGCTTCAGACTGCCTGACTGCAAAGAGGTGACAGTGTCCTTGCCCCGCCAGGCGACCTAATGTGTACAAGACCAGGGCTGGCCTGGTAAGTGGTGACTCTTAGCCTGTTCTCTTTGCTTCTTCCTCCTCCCCCTGGGAGAGGCCGCTGAGGATCCGGAAGCAGGAATGTCTGCTGTGGGTGAGCCTCTGTTCTCTTTTGAACAAGAGAGGCTAGGCCCTCTGAGCAGCCGCTGTTTCTCAATGGCAGGTAAGTGCCTCCTCTCGGCGTTCCCTGCCCCTCGCTCTTTCTGCCTCCGAGGGACTTGATGTTCCTGGGGAAATGCCATTTTCCCCAAGTTGAGAGTGACCTTTCATTCCACGGCCTCATTTCCATTCCTGCCCTCCCTGTCCCAGCTCTGGAGCAGAGGTTCCTGTTCGTTTGCAGAGATTCATTAGAAGCACAGCTCAGACCAGTGCAGTCCTGTGGAGGAGCAGGCTCACCCAGCAGCTCTGGCAGGCCCAAGTCAGCCGGGGTGTAACCAGTCCTCAAGTTTCTGTGGGTCTAAGAGATGGTGAGCGTTGGAGGAAATAATCATTTGCTAATGTGCACGGTTTTCATTTACCAGTTCCTCCTGGCTTAGGCATTCTCTGCTGTGAGGACAGTTTTGCCTCCTCCCCACCCCCAACTTTTGCTCCCGATTTCTTACTTCTGTTCTCCGCCAGGAGGAAATTCCGGACTTTTGTCTCTTTATGATGTAATTACTGGCTGGGGAGGGCCCAGAAGATTCCGGGGAAGGGAGCCCTGTTTGGGTACCTGCTCTGCGACTTTGGGAAACACTTTGAAGTGATTAACTGTGCTCTGCTTTGCTGCTTCTGGGAGAGCAGCCGTGTGTGGTCACGTTTGAAGTAGGCCAAGGAGAGGATGGGTGATTATGCAGAGTGCTGCCGCACAGGCCTCTGCTTCTGACCTTGCCTTCACAGTTGCTAGAGGAAAGCTGGCATTTTCAGTCTGATTGAAAGGCAGAAATCATGTCCTGGGCTGATGCTGGTCTCCAGTCTACACAGGCTGGCGTTTTCCATAGTTTTGAACTTGTGGGATTGGTTTAACATGCTCCTTGCAGAAAGCAAGCTATGTTTTCGGAGTGGGGGCGGTGGTCAGGGAGGATGTGGAAGAGAACCACGAAAAGGAGGAGTAGCGATTGGTTAAAAAAATAGTTAGCATCGAATGGGTGCTTGCGATTTGCCAGGTATCGTACTAAGAGCTTTACATGAATTAGCTCATTGACTTTATAACTTTACAAGGTACCATTATCTCCATCTTAAAGAAGAACAGAGGCACAGGGAGGTTAAGTAGCCTTTTTTAAGGTCACACTGCTGGGGAGAACACAGCCAGGTTCTGAAGGCATTTTGACACCAGAGAGCTGATTCCCCACCACTGTGGCAATTTCTGCCTCTCTCATTTGCAACCTTGGACCATCAGAGCATGCGCCCTTGACCTGTGTCCTGGTTTGCCCTGGACCCAGCTAAGCACATGGTCGGTTGCCCTACCCCTGTGGCCTGCCATGCCTGTTTGGCCTGTGGACCAAGCTTTTGTTCAGGCCCCAGCAGGCTTGCTGTCGACATCATTAAGGAAATTTAACACCCACAAAAACACAAGAAGCTCCTGGCCTTTCAGCTGCAGCCCTTTCCCTTGAGGGAGGAGACAATTCCCTGTAATGGTGTGTCATTTCCTAGCCCCTGGAGAACAGCATGTGCTGTGACTTAGGCGCCGGATGTGGGGGTGGGGCGGGAGTAGGGTGGGGGGTACTTGATGTGGCCTGCTGGGGAGGCTTAGCCTTGATGGAGGCTGGAAAGGGGGAGGTGAGATGACCAAGGAGCCCCCAGCCTATTTCAGGGGCTGGTGCCACTGTTTGGATATGGGGAGGTGAATGTACTTCGTAGGGACTGCCTTTGAGAGAACGCTGTCATCAGTGAATGACGCAAACGATTTTCCATCTTCTCCCAGTTCCTGGAACTGTTTGTTGGACCTTCCCCGCCCCCATACTTCCATCTGCAGTTCAGGGGAAGAAAAGGCAAAATGAGAGTGTACTCTTAAATCATAGACCCTAAATTAGGGAGTCCTCTTGCAACAGAGCTGAAGACAAGATCCTCTTAGCGCAAGGCCATGTGGTGTGGAGGTTAGGTGCTGGCCTCACTGCCTGGGTTCAAATCCTGGCACTGCTCCTTGGTAGCTTTGTGATCTCAGGCAAGTGACTTAGTGGGAACTACGGGAAAGGCATTTTGAACAGTGCCTAGAATATCACATATAATGAAAGAAACTCTTAGCTCTTTTTTTTTTTTTTATTTGAGACAGTCTCAGTCTGTCATCCAGGCTGGAGTGCAACTGCAATCTTGGCTCACTGCAACCTCCACCTTCCTGGTTCAAGTGATTCCCCTGCCTCAGATTCCCAAGTAGCTGGGACTACAGGTGCACACCACCACGTTCAGCTAATTTTTTTTTGTATTTTTAACAGAGACGGGTTTTTACCATGTTGGCCAGACTGGTCTCGAACTCCTAACCTCAGGCAGTCCTTCCGCCTTGGCTCCCTGAGGGCTGTGATTACACATGAGGCTCCATGCCTGGCTAAAACTCTTAGCTCTTAATACTCTTGGCTCAGGAAAGTTATGAGCCCGAATTATCTTGAAGTAAGATGCCCTTTAAATCAAAGGACTTCCAGGGAGTGCCGAGTTCTGGGATGACCTCCGGTGGATCACAAGGCACAGATTTGGGAAGGATCTCCTCACATGCTTGGTTCTTTTTTTTGTTTTTTGAGACGGAGTCTCACTCTGTTGCGCAGGCTGGAGTGCAGTGGCATGATCTTGGCTCACTGCAACCTCTGCCTCTCAGGTTCAAGCAATTTTCCTGCCTCAGCCTTTTGAGTATCTGGGATTACAGGCACCTACCACCATGCTCAGCTAATTTTCGTATTTTTAGTAGAGACAGAGTTTCACCATTTTGGCCAGGCTGGTCTCAAACTCCTGACCTTGTTATCTGCCCACCTTGGCATGAGGCCAGGTGCGGTGGCTCATGCCTGCTTCTTCATACCCAGTAGACCTTCCCATATTATAATTGCAACGAAATATCACAAGGAGGGGAAATTCTGCTGCTTTCCACCCTATGCCAAGCTGTTTTCCTGAGTCACTGCTCTGCCCTCTCCACAAGGCTGCACTCCTCCCTCACCCACGTTAACTCGTTCAGAACCACTTATTTCTGGGGGATGGGTGGGAGGCAGAGGGTTGTGAGTGAGCCAGCCCGTTGGGGTCACAGGTCCTACTCCCTCAGAGAAGGCCGAAGAAAAGTCTTTCAGATTCAGGGTGAATCACTTCCCAGTGATTTAGTCGACAGTGGCTGTTTGTCATTGTTCCAAGTTTATAGATGAAATGCGCTAAGCAGTGTATCCTTGTCACAATTAAATCATTAAAGGAGAAAAAAATTGACTCAGCTTTCTGGAAAAGGTCCTTATGGCAGGCAGCCTGGTTACCATGGCTACAGCCAGGTGTACACCCACCAGTCCATCATCACCAGAGGCCCAGCCCCCACTGGAGTGGGGGGCATTTGTGTCATAATGCCACCCTGTTGTCTCATCCCTCCAGAGGATACTGAATCCAGCAGGCATTTCCCAATTTTTCTCCCTATGAGCCTTCATTGAATTCCCCTGCTGTTGACTGATGGGTTTGTTGTTTGGAACCTATCAAATTTCGACCCCTTTGATACAACAGTGACCTCTCATCAGCTCCAGGGGGAATTGATGTGTTTGTAACAGCGAACAGAATTGGGGTTTTTATGTACTGCTGAAACTAGAAGGTTCGGAATACTCTCAGATGTGGGCCTCCTTGGGCTAGGACCCAGCTCCCCCCACCTCTTACTGAGCAGAACCTTGGTTTCCCCTTTTGTTTCCTGGCGGGCTTGGGCTAAATTGCCTTGCCAACTATGCATACAAGTGTATTAATCTCTAGTGATTTTTTTCCTCTTTTTCCCATTAAATTAAAGAATTTTAATGTTCAAGAGGGACTTTATCACTTTCTGGGGAACCTGAAGTTTTTAATCATTGGAGCTGAGGACACCTTTGCAAAGGGGAAGTAAGCTATGGCCCATGACCCAAGCAGCTGCCCTCCTGTATACAATAATGGCCTGTTGGAGGGTCCCTGGAGCACTGTCATGGACTTTAAGCAAGATCTTCTAGTCTGCTTGCTCCCTTTCTCATGCTCTCTTCCCATTTTGCAACCTCCACCTCTTGACTTCAAGCGATTATCCTGCCTCAGCCTCCCTAGTAGTTGGGACTACAGGTGTGTACCTCCATACCTGGCTAATTTTTGTATTTTTCTTTTTTTAATTTTTTAATTTTTTTAAAGATGGGGTTTCACCATGATGGCCAGGCTGGTCTTGAACTCCTGACCTCAGGTGATCCTCCCACCTCAGCCTCCCAAAGTGCTAGGATTACAGGCGTGAGCCACCGCGCCCGGCTAATTTTTGTACTTTCAGTAGAGACAGGATTTCACCATCTTGACCAGTCTGGTCTCGAACTCCTGACCTCAAGTGATCTGCTCGCCTTAGCCTCCCAAGATACTGGGATTACAGGCGTAAGCCACTGCGCCCAGCCAATTTTCTTTATTTTCCTAGTGTCATCCAGGCACATGAATAGAGTACACAAGGGTATAGAATGGAAAATAATCCTTCCCTGGACTCCTGTAGGCGCTTCTACCAAGGCAACCAGTAGTCCTCAAGTTGAGCTCTGCTGTACTTTTGTGTTCATCCAGGACTATTCCAGATTTATGCAAACATTGATGTGTATGTTAATTCTTTTTGGGGAGGAATATGGGTCCATTAATGGTGCTGGATACACTTAATTTATTATCTATTTATTTTTGAGATGGAGTCTTGCTCTGTTGCCTAGGCTGCAGTGCAGTGGTGTGATCTCGGCTCACTGCAACCTTTGCCTCCTGGGCTCAATCTATTATCCTGCCTCAGCTTCCCGAGTAGCTGGGACTACAGGTGTGTGCCGCCACGACTAGCTAATTTTTTGTATTTTTAGTAGAGATGGGGTTTCACTATGTTGGCCAGTCTGGTCTCGAATTCTTGACCTCAGGTGACCCACCTGCCTCGGCCTCCCAACGTGCTGAGATTATAGGCATGAGCCACCACCCACAGCCTAATTTTTGTATTTTTTGTAGAAATGGGGTGTCACCGTGTTGCCAAGCACTTTTTCATCTTTTTAAAGAACTTTTAAATTTTTTTAATTAAAAATCTGTTTTTCAGAGACAGGGTCTTTGCTCTGACGTGATCACAGTTCACACTACACTCACACTCCTGGGCTCAAGCATCCCATCCCCCTCGGCCTCCCAAAGGGCTGGGATTACAGGTGTGAGCCGATGTGTCTGGCCATATGACTGTAATGTATTCTTAGACCAGTCCTCCATCCGCAGATGCTTGTTTCGAGTGTTTTGGGTACAGCACACAATGCTCAGTTCAGTCACGTTGCCTCTGCTCCTTTTCCACTGTATTTGTAGAATTTTTTTAAAGAGGAGATTGTTGGGTCAAAGGCCAAGTGGAGAAAAAGTTTTCACGAACAATGGCGGTAAGACTTACCTGGGAGGGAGGGGAGGTTTCTCTGGAGGAATGTGCTCACCCTGGGCTTCACCCCTGCATCTCTTTTTTGTTTGTTTTGAGACGGAGTCTTGCTCTGTCGCCCAGACTGGAGTGCAGTGGTGCGATCTCGTCTCACAGCAACCTTCTCTCTCAGCTCACAGCAACCTCCAACTCCCAGGTTCAAATGATTCTCCTGCCCCAGTCTTCCACGTAGCTGGGATTAGAGGCATGCACTACCACGCCCAGCTAATTTTTTTTTATTTTTAGTAGCGACGGGGTTTCACCATGTTGGCTAGGCTGACCCCTGCATCTATTTTGTGAGTTTTCCCAATAACTAGCTGCTGTGTGCCTTTGGGCCAGTGCTTTGGGCTCTCTGGGCCTCCCTTTTTTGATGTCTGTGGTTTGATCTCTGGACTCTAGGATCTGTTCACCCCCAAGGTACCTGCTGTTAGCATTTAATTCCCACTCAGGACTGCGTCTCCATGCAGCCCCCTGAATATTTGTTCAGGATTGTCCAGAAGCTTGCCTGGTGAGGCTGGAGAGTTCCATCTGTAGATGGGATTTTGGGAAAGCGTTCATTGTCTTCCTTTGTGAATCTGCTGGAAGATGTTTTGCCTTTTCACCAAAGTCAACCGCCAGGTGGCCTTGCTTGGACCATGATGGATGCTGTTAATCTGCCCTCAGTGACTCTCCTGCAGACAGGGAGACAGATACACCATGCAGCCTGCATGCTGAGTGGTAAAACTGGGGCAGGAGCATCTTTGGTAATTGACATCTTTACGGATTTCTCATCCCATCCTACCCTATTGCCCTGTGCTCTTGGCACAGCTCTCCCCTCTTGTGGTATTTATAGCTTTCGTTTCTCAGGATGTCAGGTGCACCAGGCTGTGCCATTATATCGTTCCTAAGTTAACAAGACCACCATCAGGTGCGGAGTGGATTCAAGTCCTTGCAGATGAAGATTGGATGGATGGTGGTGGAAGTGTACATGTGTTTATTTATTTATTCATATGTTTTTTTGAGACGGAGTCTCTTGTCACCCAGGCTGGAGTACAATGGCGCGATCTTGGCTCACTGCAACCTCTGCCTCTTGGGTTCAAGAGATTCTCCTGCCTCAGTCCCCGAGTCGCTGGAATTGCAGGCGTGTGTCACCACGCCCAGCTAATATTTTTTTGTATTTTTAGTAGAGACAGGGTTTTACCATGTTGGCCAGGCTGGTCTTGATCTTGTGACTTCAGGTGATCTGCCCGCTTCAGCCTCTCAAGGTGCTGGGGATTACAGGTGTGAGGTACCGTGCCTGGTCAAACTGTATATGTATTTAAACGAGATGAGGGGAGATGAAAACAAGGGGTGCATAAATAAGAGTGGGGCTGGAATTTTCCAGATGAGAATCCACAAGGATGTAATTTGTATTGATCTTTTTGGACGAGGGTCTCAAACATGAGCCCCAATGGAGTTAGGGCCACGGGAACTTCCTGATTGGCGAGGTGTGTTCTTTTCACAAAGTTAGAGTTCATAGCCTTTTAAACAGGAATAAATGATGTTGTCTTCCACAAAGGAGAATGTGTGCCTTCATTTCCTTGATGTATGTAGCCTCCCTGGCCTATCTTCTTTGGTTTCCTGCTTTTGCAATCAGGCGTGGGCGTGGAGAAGACGTTTCTTTGGGGTAAGAACAATACTGTTGCCTGTGTGACGACTCTTGACAGCTTGGCCTCAGGACTTATCAGCAGGGACATAGTGGGGAAGAGAGGCGAATTCAGCAAGAGGGGAGGGCATGTTTCCATCTAAAAGTGGGGTAGCTGTTACTCAGCTGTATCTGGTGCTATGGGGGCCTACAGGTCCCAGTCTGTTGTTTTTATTTCTGAGATGGTGTCTTGCTCTGTTGCCCAGGCAGGAGTGCAATGGCATGATCTTGGCCCACTGCAACCTCCACCTCCTGGGTTCAAGCAATTCTCCTGCCTCAGCCTCCCGAGTAGCTGGGATTACAGGCACACACCACCACGCCTGCCTAATTTTTGTATTCTTAGTAGAGATGGCGTTTCACCATGTTGGCCAGGCTGGTCTTGAACTCTTGACCTTGTGATCTGCCCACCTCGGCCTTCCAGAGTGTTGGGATTACAGGCTTGAGCCATCATGCCCAGCCCTCCTAATCTGTTTTTTTAAGAAAAGTGAAAAATCTAGGTTATTACGTGAAGTTTCCTGATTTTTGTATCTTGGCAACAAATTAAGATTGTACAAAAATTTTATTTAGGTCTTAGAAATACTTGTCAGACCGTTGAGGCAGACAGTGGAGAAGGGGGCTCATATATTCTAGGAGGAGGAACACTGAAGTGTGTTTGGGAGTTGGGGTACAGAATGCACTCTGTTCCCACACTCTGTTCCTCTGCACCTCCTCCCTATGGGGCCCAGGCCTCCCTGACTGCTTTAAAACATGTGGTCCTGTATCTCTTTCAGATCCTGGCTCTGCAGAGAGAGCAGCCCAGAAAAGAAAGTTTCCCAGCCCTCCACATTCTTCCAATGGCCATTCGCCGCAGGACACATCAACAAGCCCCATTAAAAAGAAAAAGAAACCTGGCTTACTGAACAGTAACAATAAGGAGCAGGTAAAGGAGCTGCTGGGAACGGTGTCCTCATTGGCGGGGCAGAGGCCAGCCGGCAGCGCTGAACCTCTCTGGGTCCTTGTAAGCACCGGCTTGGCATTTAGCTAGCTGCCTTGTGCTGGCTGTCATTATGCTTGGACCAAAAAAGGTGGCTCAAAATGGGCCTGTGTAGAAATGTCCAGTGGGTTTTGGGCACAGAGTAGTGACCCAGGTGAGATGAGGGTATGTCATTCTTTAGGGTTTGGGGTGTTGCCTTGTATTGTTTGTTTTTTCCATGCTTTTAAGACTGTTTTCCCCACACGGCCCGTGGAGTTTACCCCTCCTGGGCCATGCCTGTAGGACTAATTCTCAGCTCTGTCTGGAAGCGGTTGCTTAGCTCAGGCAAGCTCCCTTCTGGCCTCAGTTTTCTCATCTGTAAAATGAAGGGTTTAGGTCCCTGGTAAGAGGCATTGCCAGTGGCAGACTTAGGTAATTGATCACAGTTCCTTTTCCTGGAGTACGCAGGGATCTTCCCCAGAGCCCGCCGTCCCTTGGCAGCTCGAGCCAGATAGGAAAAATCCATTCACTGTTTGGATCTTTTTTAAGGGACCATCTAGCTTAAGAATTCTTGGGGGCAGGCTATATGCTCTTCCGATTTAAAAATTGGAGAGGCACTTTAGTGGACTTATTGGTGGATTGTATCTATCCCCTCTGGACCATGAGGTCAGATCTCATAGCACTGAAGAAAACAGTGTCCCTGTGGTTCTGATGCCACTTGTTCTTCAGCTGTGATTCCTAGGGATGCATTTATCCATTTTGTGCATTATTTCGAAGAGGAGTGGGCCCTAGGGAAGGAAAGGTGAATTAAACAAGATTGTTGTTTTCGTGGAAGGAGACCTAGCAACGGTTAAATACCCAGGCCTGTGAGAGGTGTGTGTTTCTGAGCATGAATCTATTTTCACTCTTAAAATTACGTGGTGAAATGCCAGCTCTGCTTTTGCCTTGTGGCTGTGGGCAAGTTAACCTCTTTTGTGCCTAGTTTTCTCATCTACTGAAATGGGGCTCATGATACTACTACCACGAATTTTACAGGGTTGTGAAGATTGAGCTAAATGGCATAAATAGTAATATTAAAGATGGGCCAGGCACGGTGGCTCACGCCTGTAATCCCAGCACTTTGGGAGGCTGAGGAGGTGGATCATGAGGTTGAGAGACTGAGACCATCTTGGCCAACATGGGGAAACCCCATCTCTACTAAAAATAAAAAAATTAGCTGGGTGTGGTGGTAGGCGCCTGTAATCCCAGCTACTTGGGAAGCTGAGGCAGGAGAGTCGCTTGAACCCAGGAGGCGGAGGTTGCAGAGAGAGCTGAGATCATGCCATTGCACTCCAGCCTGGTGACAGAGCGTGACTCCGTCTTGAAAAAAGAAAAAAAGAAATTTGGAGGCACACTAGCATTCAGACCATGGCACTCAACAAAGTCTAGCAGCAGCTGTAGCTGAGTCAAGCCTGCTCCTTTAGACACAGCCCTGTGCCGTCTCATCTGCCACACTCCCCACCCTTCCCTGTCGTCTTGCACTCGGTCTGCTCTGCTCTTCATCCGTCTGTGAATTTCTTTTTATGTCCATGTTCTTCTGACTTTGGCATTTGTGAAGATTCTTCACCATCTTCCTTTTTTTTTATTTTTATTTTTATTTTACTCTAGTTTCTCTTTTTTGTCCATTGTTCTAGAAAGGAAGCCATTAAATAGGCTGGGCTTTGTGGCTCAGGCCTGTAATTCCAGCTACTTGGGAGGCTGAGGCAGGAGAATCGCTTGAACCAGGGAGGCAGAGGTTGCAGTGAGGTAAGATCGTGTCACTGCACTCCAGCCTGTGCGACAGAGTGAGACTCTATCTAAAAAAAAAAAAAGTATGATGTTCGTTGTAAGAAAAAAACAAAAAACAAACAAAAAAGAAAAGCAAATAATCCATATATTTCCATTTTTGGTAGAGATGTTTTATTACCGCTTGGAAATACTGGATGAGTTTGAAGTCTGGTCCCTGTTCTACCCATTTATCATGTATTAGGAATTCATTTTAGGGAAGTTGTGTTTTCATTTTTATTTTTGAGACGGAGTCTGACTCTGGTGCCCAGGCTAGAGTGCAGTAGCGTGACTGCAGCCGTGTCCCCCCCGGCTCAAGCAATTCTCTTGCCTCAGCCTCCTGAGTAGTGGGTATTATAGGTACATGCCAGCACACCCGGCTAGCTTTTTGATTTTGTTATAGAGATGGGGTTTCACTTTCTTGCCTAGACTGTTCGTAAACTTTTGGACTGAAGTGATTCTCCGGCTTCAGCCTCCCAAAGTGTTGGGATTACAGGCATGAACCACTGCGCCCAGCCAGAAGTGTAAAGAAGAGTTTTAAAACACATTTTATTTTCAGGGTCTCAGAGCATCCTAAGGTTTACCGTGCCCTTTCTAAAGACCTTTGGTCCAGTGGTTTTACCCCTTAGGAAGATTTGAGAATGCCTCGGAGGATGCTCCCGGCGTTTTGTGGAGGAGGGTCAGGTTGCTAAATGGATGTCCTGTAGTAGATGGGGCAAGAAATACCTTGCCCAGAATGATGTCAGGGTCTTTATAGATAAATACCACTCTACCCACTCTTTAGTTCTGACACATTTGAGTTCAAACGCCCTTTTGGGAGGTGTTTTGGTTTTTTCCCTTAACATTAAAGGATTAAGAAATAATGTGCCAGCAGATGTGGACAGAATGGCCTTAGGTATATCTTTGATCAAATATGGCAAAGAAATGATGGGGCTCTTCCTCACCTTCTCTGAGTACAGGGTGTGTACATATCTGAATGAGTGGCTAGTACTTATTTTCTTGGGCCCATATGTTGCCCTAAAAACTGGGACTTTTCACAGAAGTCTTTCTTTTCTTTCTTTTTTTTTCTGAGACGGAGCTCTTGTTGCCTAGGCTGGAGTGCAATGGCATGATCTCGGCTCACTGCAACTTCCACCTCCTGGGTTCAAGCGATTCTCCTGACTCAGCCTCCCCAGTAGCTGGGATTACAGGCGCGCACCACCCCTGGCTAATTTTGTATTTTTCGTAAACACAGGGTTTCTCCGTTTTGGTCAGACCGGTCTTTAACTCCCAACCTCAGATGATCCTCCTGCCGCAGCCCTCCCAAAGTGCTGGGATTATAGGCGTGAGCCACTACTCCTTTTTTTTTTTTTTTTTTTTTAAAAAAGAGACCAGGCTTTGCAGGGCCCAGGGCCAGGCGTGGTAGCTCACACCTATAATCCCAGCACTTTGGGAGGCCGAGGCGGGTAGATCACCTGAGGCCAGTAGTTCAAGACCAGCCTAGACAACATGACAACATGGTGAAACCCCATCTCTACTAAAAATACCAAATCAGCTGGGTGTGGTGGTATGTACCTATAATCCCAGCAACTTGGTAGGCTGAGGCAGGAGAATTGCTTGAACCCTGGAGGTTGTGGTGAACCGAGATCGCAACACTGCACTCCAGCCTGGGTGACAGAGGGAAACTCCATATCAAAAACAAAACAAAACAAAACAAAAAACAGGCAGGGCTTTGCTCTGTCGTCCAGGCCGGAGTGCACTGGTGTGATTGTGGCACACTATATCCTTGACCTCCTGGGCTCAAGTGATCCTCCCACTTCAGCCTCCCAAGTAGCCGGGACTACAGGTGTGCCCCATCATGCCTGGCTAATTTTTTTTTTTTTTTCCAGAGATAGGGTCTTGTTTTGTTGCCCAGGCTAGTCCTGAACTTCTGGGCTCAAGCGATTCTCCCACCTCATTCTGCCACTTGGTGGGATTACAGGCGTGAGCCACTGCACAGGCCCACAGCAGTCTTTTCTTGGGCTGAGGCAGTGTATTAACAGTTGAGACAGTTCAGGGGAGTGTAGGGATTGCCAATTTCTCCCCAAGGTCAGGCGACACTAGGAGTGTGTGTCTGTCCAACTCCCTGGATCACTGGAGCTGAGTGGGGGCTGCCTCTGTAAGATGAGTCCGAGCTCTGCCTGACCCTGCTGTCTCCCCTACTTTGAGGTTGAATGCCAGTGTGTCCTCACACTCCAGAGCTAGGTGTTCTTTTCTTATGTACTTCACAGTAGTCATGCTTTTAACAAATATAGGAGAAGGAGAGGTGAGTCTATGGCTTTTTTTTTTTTTTTTTTTTTTGAGACGGAATCTTGCTCTGTTGCCCAGGCTGGAGTGCAGTGGTGCGATCTTGGCTCATTGCAACCTCTGCCTCTTGGGTTCAAGCGATTCTTCTTCCTGAGCCTTCCAAGTAAATGGAACTACAGGTGCATGCCACCATGCCTGGCTAATTTTTTGTATATATTTTTTGAGTTGGAGTCTCACTCTGTTGCCAGGCTGGGGTGCAGTGGCATCATCTTGGCTCCACCTCCTTGGTTCAAGCATTCTCCTGCCCTCAGCCTCCTGAGTTGCTGGGACTACAGGTGTGCACCACCACACCCAGCTAATTTTTGTATTTTTTAGTAAAGGTGTAGTTTCACCATGTTAGCCAGGATGGTCTCCATATCCTGACCTCCTGATCCACCCGCCTCAGCCTCTCAAAGTTCTGGGATTATAGGCGTGAGCCACTGCGTGCAGCCTGAGGTTATCGCTTTTTTCACTCCTGTATGGTTCCTGTGTGGCCTGTGTAGGAAGTGGAGTCTGTGGTCCCTATCCTCAATGCATAGACATTGTGTTCACACACAGCCAGAGCATCCATACTCTGGTTTATGTGGACCAGGTGTCTGCAAGTACAGCTTGTCAGCTGGATGCTGCCTGGAGCCTGTGTTTATAAAGTTTTATTGGCACACAGCTACAGTCATTCATTTATGTACTATCTGTGTATGCTTTTGCACTACAGTGGCCAAATTGAGTATTTGCAATAGTCTCCTTATGGCCAGCAAAGCCTCAAGTATTTACTATCCTTACAGAAGCCTTTCTAGGAAAAGTTCACTAGCTCCTGGTATCAGTGAAGGTATTCCAGAAGCAAATAGACAGGCCTTTTCTATTTTCTTGTTAGCCGGCCTGTGGAAGGAGTACGGAAATAAGAACATTTTGCCTTCTGCATTGTCTCATAATAACTTGCAAATATTCCGTGATAACACAGGTTGCAACCTGTTTCCCTAGCTATGAGGCTGGTAACACACCTTATACTTGCAGGGGAGAAAAGTGATAACTCACTTTACCTGAAATGATTTGCTTTCTCTTTTTAAAATGTTCCATATTTGTTATCAGATTATTTTTGTGGAACAGGAAACACTTACAAGCAGCAGATAAGGAAAATATCTGATTGATAAGGCGATTAACCAGGCATCTAGCTATCAGCAACTGCTGCTGTTTCAGGAAAGGAGAAAATCTTCTGAAAAGAGTACGTAGTAGCCAAGCAGTCCTCAGGATTCTCCTAGGGGCACCCAGTCCCAGCCAGGTGGTGGCAGGGTTGGGAGGGGAGCACCAGGAGAAACTTAGTTAGGAAGCATCAGTCCCTCAGCTACTATCAGACAGAGAAAACTTGAGTTGCTGGTTAGGAAGGTGAGTTATCATATTTGATTATTCCAGCTCCTTTTTTGTTGTTGTTGAGATGGAGTCTTGCTCTGTTGTCCAGGCTGGAGTGCAATGGGGTGATCTTGGCTCACTGCAACCTCCGCCTCCGGATTCAAGCACTTCTCCCTCCCTCAGCCTCCTGAGTAGCTGGGACTATAGGCACCTGCTTGTAGTTTTAGTAGAGAAGGTGTTTTGCCATGTTGGCCAGGCTGGTCTCGAAATTCTGACCTCAGGTGATCTGCCTGCCTTGGCCTCCCAAAGTGCTGGGATTACAGGTGAGCCACTGCGCCCGAGCGATTCTTCTAACTTCTTAACAACTCTTCCTATCCTATTATTAACTTATTGAAAAGAAGTCAGATACTCAAAAAAGGGCTTACTATATAAAAACCACAGTAGCATCCTAGAAGACCCCACTCAGGTTAGAAATCGTTCTGAAAAAAAAGATAAAAAAAAAAAAGAAAAAGGGGAAATGGTTCTGTTTGCTTGGTACGTATAGTTTATCTTTTAACAAAATTGCCCACCCTCTCTTCCCCTTCCTCCTACACCTCCCCTTATCTCCTCTTTAACCTCCCCCATATCCCTACAATAAATTCAAAGCAACCATTTTCCTAGGCCGATTGCAGACCCTCTACATTAGTGGTTCTCAACTAGGGACAGTTTTGGCCTCCAAGTGACATTGGGCAAAGTCTGGAGACATTTTGGTTGTCCTAATTTTATGTGTATGAGAGGATACTGGAGTGTTACTGAGGTCCAGCCAGGGGTGCTTCTGCCTGCCCTGCAATGCGCAGGACGTCTCCCACAACAAAGACTTTTCTGGTCCCCCGTGTCACCAGTGCCAAGGTTGACAGCCCATGCTCTGGATGCTGCTCATGTCCCCTTCTGTCAGGTGTTTAGTAGTCATCTTGTTTTTCAGATGTTCTTTCCCTCCAGCTTTGTGCATTAAGCTGAACTTAGTTTGTATTACAGATAATGTTCTCTGAGGGGGGTCACTGAGTCAACACACACTCTCCTGGATTCAGCTTTGTCTTATGAGGGATACTGGGAAGAGAGAGAGTGCTGGGAGACCCAGGTTTGAGTCTTTGCTGTGGACTCCAAGGTCAGATAAATCTCTGTCTTATTTTTTGAGACGGAGTCTTGCTCTGTCGCCAGGCTGCAGTGCAGTGGTGCCATCTTGGCTCACTGCAACCCCTGCCTCTGAACAACCTTGGCACTGGTGACACTGGGGGCCAGAAAAGTTTCGTTGTGGGAGACGTCCTGCGCATTGCAGGGCAGGTAGAAGCATCCCTGGCTGGATTCCACTCTAACACTCTCACACACATAAAATTAGGCCAAGCAGTTCTCTTGCCTCAGCCTCCCAGAGTAGCTGGGACTACAGGCACACGTCACCACGTCCAGCTAATTTTTGTATTTTTAGTAGAGATGGGTTTTCACCATGTTGACCAGGATGGTCTCAATATTCTGACCTCATGGTCCGCCCACCTCAGCCTCTCAAAGTGCTGAGTTTACAGGTGGGAGCCACCGTGCCTGGCCGGTCAGATAAATCTCATTAACCAAGTAACCATATTTTCCCTACATCAAGTAAGACTAGTAAGGGTTGAATATCCCTTATCCATGCTTGGGACCAGAAGTGTTTTTGATTTTTTGATTTTGGAATATTTGCATATACATAGTGAGATATCTTGGAAATGAGACCGAAGCCTAAACATACATTTTTTTTTTTTTTTTTGAGATGATATCTCAAGCTGTTGCCCAGGCTGGAGTGCGGTGGTATAATCTTGGCTCACTGCAACCTCCACCTCCCCAGTTGAAGCGATTCTCCTGAGTAGCTGGGATTACAGGCATGTGCCACCATGCCCAGCTAATTTTTGTATTTTTAGTAGAGTCGGGGTTTTACCATGTTGCTCAGGCTGGTCTTGAACTCCTGACCTCAGGTGATCCACTTGCCTTGGCCTCCCAAACTGTTAGGATTACAGGCGTGAGCCACCGTGCCCAGCCTAACATAAAATTCATTTTGTTTCATACCTACTGTATTAGTTCATTCTCACACTGCTAATAAAGACATACCTGAGACTGAGTGATATATAAAGGAAAGCAGTTTAATTGACTCGCAGTTCAGCAGTTCAGCATGGCTGGGGAGGCCTCAGGCAACTTAGAATCAAGGTGGGGAGGTGAAGCAGACACGTCCTTCTTCTTGTGAATACTTATTCGGCTGGGAGCAGCACTTTGGGAGGCTGCGGCGGGTGGATCACCTGAGGTCAGGAGTTCAGAACCAGCCTGGCCAACATGATAAAACCCCATCTCTACAAAAAATTAAAAAAAAAAAAAAATACCTAGCTGGGTGTGGTAGTGGGTGCCTGTTACCCCAGCTACCTGGGAGGCTGAGGCAGGATAATCACTTGAACCTGGGAGGCGGAGGTTGCAGTGAGCTGAGATTGCGCCACTGCACTGCAGCCTGGGCACCAAGAGGGAAACTTCGTCTTACAAAAACAAAAGAATTGTGAAATCACATTTATAAATATTAGCTACTTACTTTGTAGAAATGAGAATAGAGAGGCTTAGAAACATTGGTTAACAAAGGTCTGCTAAACAGGCATCTACAAGGCCCTTCATCAAGGATTGTGGAAATACCAGGCATTTGAGAACATTAACTCTTAGTACCAGCCTGGGCAACATGGTAAAACCCTGTCTGTATTTCAAAAAAAAAAAAACCCCAAAAAACAGCAGGGCGTGGTGGCTCATGCCTGTAACCCCAGCGCTTTGAGAGACTGAGGCAGGCGGATCATGAAGTCAAGATATTGAGACCATCCTGGCCAACATGGTAAAACCCCATCTCTACTAAAAAACATACAAAACTTAGCTGGGCTTGGTGGCACGCACCTGTGGTCCCAGCTACTTGGGAGGCTGAGGTGGAAGAATCACTTGAACCCAGGAGGTGGAGGTTGCAGTGAGCTGAGATTGCGCCACTGCACTCCAGTCTGGTGACAGAGCAAGACTCCGTCCCAAAAAGAAAAGAAAAAAATAAACCACCCAAAAAATTATTTGGGCATGATGGCGCTCACCTGTAGTCCCAGCTACTTGGGAGGCTGAGGCTGGAGGATTGCTGGAGCCCCAGAGGTGGAGGTAGCAGTGAGCTGAGATCATGCCACTGCACTCCAGCCTGGGTGACAGAGTAAGATCCTGTCTCAAATACCAAAGAAAACCTCATAATAAAAGCTGAGAACAAGATACGGGTGCCTGCAATCTCGGCAACTCTTGCACGTTATCCTGGAGGTCTTAACCATTAAAAAGAAAAGTAATGTTAAAGTATTAGACAGGAAGAGACAAAACTGATATTACTTAGAGTAATATGATTTTCAGTCAATAAACTATTGGAACTGTCTAAATATGAGGTCAGTATTAGAAGTCTGACAACATTTCTGTGTACCAACCATAGCCATTTAGTAAATCCCTATGCGTAAGATCATCAAAAAGTATGCAGGATCTCACCAGCATAGAAGATATTGATGGAGGAAACCATCATGTTTTGCTGAAGGACAGAAAAGAAACATGTTTAATAGTGAGATTTACTCCAGGGTAGGTAATATGCTGTGGCTAAATTGTCTCCATGGTTTTATTGCCAGGGACGTGAGGCTCGAAGTGGGTTGAGTCGCTTTCTTAGGATCACACAGCTAATTACCAGGTCTTTTTGAACTTTCCCACTGGACTTAGGTGTACTTCCTATATAGGATTTCATATTTATTTCTGATAGACATTTTAAGTTTCTTGTGAGTGACTTTTTGTGTTTGTGTGTGCCTTCGCTGGATTCCATAATACATCGTTAGAGATGTTTTCCTCTTGACATTTGGGGACACCAAGAGGTCTAGTGCCCATCAATTGGCCACCCATCTCATCTTTCTGCCATTGTTCATGTCAAATAAGAGACATGGTTCCCTGGCAAAAACAAGGACCTACAATGGTCAGGAATCATGGCTTTAGGAAGCCTCTTGTTGGCTCAGAAACACTTTATTGGGGGTAAACTTAAAAATTAGGTAACAATTTTTTGGTGACTCAAACCAACTGATCTATTCTCAAAATGTCTGCCATTTAAAGAATCCCAGGGCAAACTGCTATGCTTTTATTGGCTTTGTAAATTGAGACGTTTATAAATTGGGTTTCTAACCACATTAGCATTGTTAGTATGGTGGCATTTTGATAAATACGCACACATTATATCATCCATTTAATACCAACATAGTACCACGAAGTGTTAGGTCTTATCACCTCCATCTTACAGATGAGAAAATTGAAGCTGAGTCGTTAAGGTGCATGACCTTTAATGACAGAGTTAAAATCTGAACCCAGGTAGATCTAGGTTGTAGCCAGTGTGCTATTCTGCTAGGCCTGCCTAGTAACTCTTAGATACCAGCTTTCAATTGTGGCCTCTTAAAATAGAAAAAAGAAAAATCTTCGTAATACTTAACAACTTGCTAATGCTGTATGTAGTAGACTAACCTCAGATAGTTTGGTTTTTAATGAATTGTGAAATGCTGTAATTTTCTTTTGCTGTTATTGATGTACTTGTTCAAATTCCTTTTGAGAATGCACATTTGTTTTGAAACCAAACCTGTCTTTCTTGCCTACATTTCAGTCAGAACTAAGACATGGTCCGTTTTACTATATGAAGCAGCCACTCACCACAGACCCTGTTGATGTTGTACCGCAGGATGGACGGAATGATTTCTACTGCTGGGTTTGTCACCGGGAAGGCCAAGTCCTTTGCTGTGAGCTCTGTCCCCGGGTTTATCACGCTAAGTGTCTGAGACTGACATCGGAACCAGAGGGGGACTGGTTTTGTCCTGAATGTGAGGTTAGTTCCTGATGAATGAATGCATTACCTGCCTCGTTTCCTCTCCTTTCTCTTTCTTCCTTTTATTTTTAAATTTACAGATAATCCAGATAGATGGAAAAGAGAAATTTCTTGCTTTCCACCTGTTCTATCCTGGTCACCCCCTTCTCGACCATCATCGGCAGCAGCTGCAGTACTGCAGCTTTTGGAAAGACAATTGCATGGAGTATTATTTCTGGCTTCTCATGAGTCCTTGGATTGCTTGGAGATCAGCAGTTGTCGTCTCTGAATCTTCTGTGATGAACTTTTTGAAAGTTAACTCCAAAATCATCAACGGCTGATACGTTTCGAAAAGATCTCGTGCTGTTCTCCCTCTCGGATGCCATTTCCTGCCGCGTCATCGAATCATCAGCAGTAGCCCAGCCGAGAAGACCGCGTTGGACTGCGTGTTCCCTGTGGTAGCCGTCTGAGGCTCTTTTGTGCAACAAGCATTGCTTAAGTGCCTGTTAGGTGCTGGGGGTGCGAAAGTGCCCCAACACAGGCATGAATCAGATTTTTTTTTCCCAACAGAAAAGGACAAAAACCAAAATAAATGAAGTTCTATATCATGAGTTAAAAGAAAAGTGCTATGAAGAAAACAAATTCAGGATGGGAATAGGAAATCTGGGGGAGGGGAGGGGGGCAAGGTGTTTTCGTTTTGAACATGGTGGTTTGGGAAGGCCTCACTAAAATTTGAGGAAGACTTGATGAAGGTGAGGAGTGACCTGTGAGGCCATTCTGGGGAGACCTTCCAGGCAGACAGCCGGAGGCAGCGGTGCGTGGGTGTAGTAAGGGCAGTGTGTATGGCTCCTGTGTGGCGGTGTGTGTGCCTCCTGTGTGGCGGTGTGTGTGCCTCCTGTGTGGCGGTGTGTGTGCCTCCTGTGTGGCGGTGTGTGTGCCTCCTGTGTGGCGGTGTGTGTGCCTCCTGTGTGGCGGTATGTATGCCTCCTGTGTAGCAAGCCCAAGCACCCTTTATTAAGCCAGTTATCAGGGTTTCCACCCAACTCTGGTGTTCTTTTCAATCACTGAAAATAAAAATGTCATCTCTAAATAATTGTCCTCCACAATTATTTAATGTGGAATGTTTCTTGGATTCAAAGATATATTGGAGGCTGGGCATGGTGACTCATGACTGTAATCCTAGCTTTGGGAGCCCAAGGAGGAGATTGCTTGAGCCCAGGAGTTTAAGACCTGTGAGGGCAAGATAGCCAGACCCCCATCTCTACAGAAAATTTTAAATATTAGCCAGGCATGGTGGTGTGTGTCTGTAGTCCCAGCTACTTGGGAGGCTGAGGCAGAAGATTCGCTTGAACCCGGGAGGAGGAGGTTTTAGTGAGCTGAGATTACGCCACTGCACTCAAGCCTGGACGACAGCGAGACTCCATCTTAAAACAAAAAAAAAGCAAGCTGTAGGACAGTGTCTGTTATGCTTTTGTGTAGGGAGAGGAGAAAAATAACAAATACACGAAAAGAAAGTAGACATCAAATCAATGTGATGACGTCCTCTCTTTAACATGGTGTCTTCTCTCTAATATAGCAAAAGGTGGCTGCTGTTCTCTTTGGGTTACTCTAGATGGAGAAATATGTGGAGTTTGCGTCGTACAGCAGCACCCTCCTCTGCACGCAGAGCCTGACCCTGTCTACTACATTTGGCATGGGATCTGGAACCTTCACCAGTTTTTTTTGGTCTTGGCCACCTCTTCCCAATTGTTTAATGATACTGCAAAGATGATAGCGGTTCTGATAGGATGCTTTTCCGGCAAATAATAGTTCTTTTATTTTTATTTGAGACACGGTCTTGTTCTGTTGCCCAGGCTGGAGTGCAGTAACAAGATCATGCTCACTGCAGCCCTGACCTCCTGGGCTCAAGCGATCCTCCTACCTGAGCCTCTTGAGTAGCTGGGACCACAGGTACACACCACCGCACCTGGCTACTTAATACGTTTTCTGTAGAGACAGGATCTTGCTATGTTACTTAGGCTGGTCTTGAACTCCTAGGCTCATGTGATCCTCCCACCTCAGCTTCCCAAATTGCTGGAATTACAGGTGTGAGCCACTGGGCCCGGCCAACAAGTAATAGTTGTTAATGCAAGCACTAGTTCCTGATGGAAGGTGGCTGAAACAATATGGATGTGTTATCATCAAAACCCAGAGGCAGGGCCAGGCCAGAGTCGTTCAGAGCCAGACTTTTTCCATCTCACTGTTGAGGTTATATGTTCCCCGTGGCCATAAGATGGCTGCTGGGGTTCAGTATTATGTGTATATAGACAAAAATTCTCCCAAAAGGAGGGTGTCTCTCCTTGCATCTCTTTTTATCAAGCAGAAAGATTTTGTCCATCATCCACAGCTGATTTGCCCCTGGGCTCATTGGTCAGCATTGGATCACTGGTCCCTTGTACAAAAAAAGCCTTGAAAATTGCTTATCTGGTGCTTTTTGTTTCTTGCGAACCAGGCACTGCCTGCCAGGGAGAAGGAATAGGGGGTGAGAGGGAATGAATGATAGTTGGGCAGGCAGCCCTAGTGTTTGCTATGGGTAAGTCACCTGGAAACAAACCAGATTCAAACAAAACAGGTGCTCTGTGTCTAAGATGCAGGGTCCTGAATTTCTCCCAGGGATAAGTTGGTACGGCAGTCAACTGGAAGACTGAATGTTGCAGGCTCTGGTAGCTAAGCAAATAGATGCGTGCGTCATGCACTGTTTTCAGCTTCCGAGTGACTCTTGTGTTGGCCTTTTCCTCGACAACCAACGAGACACATCTGAGAGTTTCTTTTGGAGGCTTCAGAGATGTGAAAAATGGAAACTGAATCCAAATTAATTGGAGAAAACTTTTCTCAGCTCTCCCTACACAGATGGTTAAAGAGTGTTTCCTGACATGATCAGAATTTGCTATTTTTGTTGTTGCTGCTACATAAGGATTCTGAAGCCTTAAGATATAGTACCAGATTTACATAGTAGAATCTGGATTCAGACATTCCTCTGGGTCTCTTCTTTGATGGGAATTTCCCTTATGAGCTGCTATCTCTTGCCCATGGAGATAGGCAGTTAGGTTATGTTGTGCTCCTCATGTACTTTGACACAATGTCTTAGGTGGGTTCAAAGTCAGGGAGATGGACAGTGAAGTCTTATGTATTATTAGTCCACTGCCTTCCCTTGTAGTCCTTCTGCAGGGAAGTCTATCCCTTTCCATCAGTGATGTCATTGAATTAATGCCTTGTCAGTTTCCAGAACGACAGCTCAGAACCTTAAGAGGATCAGGATAAGTGGTTGATAAGTATCCATCCTGTGAAGTAATCACCCTGAAATCATCCATGGCCTTTCCTTTCTTTTTTTTTTTTTTTTTACATATTATTTTGAGACAGGGTCTCGCTCTGTCATCCGGGCTAGAGTGCAGTGGCGCAATCACGGCTCACTGCAGCCTCTGCCTCCTGGGCTCAAGCCATTCTCCCACCTCAGCCTCCAGAGTAGCTGGGACTACAGATGTGTGCCACCATGCCTGGCTAATTTTTGTATTTTTTTGTGGAGATGGAGTTTCGCCACGTTGCCAGGCTGGTCTCCAACACCTGGGCTCAAGCAATCCACCCACCTCAGCCTCCCAAAGTGCTGGTATTATAGGTGTCACCGTGCCCACCCGGCCTGCCCTTTCCTATCTCATTCTTGAAACCTAAAGGTTGTAGTAATGATTTTTCAGGCCCTGTCTACTCACATCTTCCCTCAGATCATGTTGTCTTCATGAGCTAAAAATGCTTCCTGATAAGGAAATAAATAGATGAATGTGCTTTTTAATAGTTACCCACTGATCTGGTGCATTTTGTTCCAGTAGATCTAGTGTGTTTTGTTCTTCGCTAAGTGAAACAACAAGTCTCATTTGGATGAGAATTGCTTTTTATGTGTGAGTTGACTGGAAAAATAGAAATCAGTACATGGATGGTAATTTCTTTTTCTAACTAGACGTTTGTGTATGACTTTGACTTGTAGAAAATTACAGTAGCAGAATGCATCGAGACCCAGAGTAAAGCCATGACAATGCTCACCATTGAACAGTTATCCTACCTGCTCAAGTTTGCCATTCAGAAAATGAAACAGCCAGGGGTAAGAAGAAAGTTCCTCTTGGTACAAGCGTAAATGAATGTAGTGACATTTGTTTTGTTCTGTTAATAGCTTAGCTTTATAGGCACCTAACATATTCTTTGGGCCTTCTTGTGTCCCCAAATTCAAGCATATGTAAATCACACATCAGATATAATGGCATTCAGTTAATTCTCTGTAGTAGTAAGCACTGTATGTCCCAAAGAAGTTTAATTGGTACATTAGTTTGGTCTCACATTTTTGTAAAGATATTGCCTAAGACTGAGTAATTTATGAAGAAAAGAGTTTTTTTTTTTTTTTTTTTTTTTTGAGACGGAGTGTTGCTCTGTCACCCAGGCTGGAGTGCAGTGGTGTGATCTTGGCTCACTGCAACCTCCGCCTCCCTGGTTTAAGCAATTCTTGTGCCTCTGTCTCCCCAGTAGCTTGGATTACAGGTGCCTGCCACCACACTCGGCTAATTTTTTTTTTGTATTTTTAATAGAGATAGGGTTTCACCATATTGGCCAGGCTGATGATCTCAAACTCCTGACCTCAAGTGATCTTCCAGCCTTGGCCTCCCAAAGTGCTGGGATTATAGGCGTGAGCCACTGCGCCTGGCCAGAAAAGAGGTTTAATTGACGCACAGCTCTGCATGGCTGGGGAGGCCTCAGGAAATGATGATGGAAGGCGAAGGGGAAGCAAGGCATGTCTTACATGGCAGCAAGAGGAAGGGGGTGGGAACTGTCAAACACTTTTAAACCATAAGATCTCGTGAGAACTCAGACACTATCGCGAAAACAGCACGGGGGAAACCACCCCCTTGATCCAGTCACCTCCCACCAGGTTCCTCCCTGGACATGTAGGGATAAAAATTCGAGATGAGGCTGGGTGGGGACACAGCCAAACCGTATCAATTGGGCAATGACATAGTAAAAGTTGAGGGGGATAAAAATTCTGATTGGCTGCAAAGTGAAACCTCATACAACATCCAGCAAGGAGAGCTTTGTACTTCTGTGCTTCTTCCCATGGGAGTTAGGAAAATCCATTTCATTGAGGAAGCTGAGCACAACATGGTTTATGTCCAAGGTTCGATGATGGAATCTTCAAGGAAAATTCAACCAGTGACTTTTCCACAGAGGGTGAGAATGTGGTTAGTTCCTTTAATTTTGAGAGGGATTTAATATATAGCATTTGCTCCTTGAGGAAACTGTGCCTGTGGGGGCTGGGCCGGCCAGTTGTGTACCTCACAGTGGTTCCCCACCCGTGAGTCTCAGTCATACCGTAGCCACTGTGGTTTATATATTTATCATAATACTTTTCAGGAAAATGGCAGAAAAATAACTTGGTTATGAAAATACTATTATTTTGACAATATAATAAGCATATTATGATATTTTTTCTATAGATGAATATTTTCTTTTCTTTTTCTTTATTCTTTTTTCTTTGGAGGCAGTCTCTTGCATGCTTTGTTGCCCTAACTGGAGCACAGTGGTGAAATCATACCTTACTGCAGCTTCAACCTCCTGGGCTCAGGTGATCGTCTCATCTCAGCTTCTCAAGTAGCTGGAACTATAGATGCACACGCCACCACACCCAGCTAACTTTTTTTAATCATTATTTTTTTATGACAGGGTTTCGCTATGTAGCTCAGGCTAGGTTTCAACTCCTGGCCTTAAACGGTCTTCCTGCCTCAGCCTCCCAAAGTGCTGGGATCACAGGCATGAATCACTGAGCCCGGCCCCCAGAGATGAAACTAGAGAAACTTGTGGATGTGGTGCCTCCCAACCCATTTGCTCAAAGGCACCATATGGGCTAGTGCTAACCCTTTGTGTACCTCCTGAGAGTTTGCTAAGTCCATTAATGTACAGAAATTTAGGTTCTTGGGGATAATCACTGTGGTTTTGTTTTTTTTTTAAAAAAGATTTGCTTTGAATTATATTCTGAAATTTTGATGTTATTATAAAAAAAATTAGAGTATGCCAATTGGATACCATTCAGTTGAGAACCTTTAACAAATTGGGCCCTTTAAAAAAAAAATCTCAAAATCTCATTCAGTGGAAGCAAAAGGTATAGCCTTAGTTTGGTTTGCAGAATTTTATTATTATTATTTTTTTTTGCTATGGTCGAATTTTTATGTTGAGTATGGCAAGGAATTACTTTCGATTTTCATAGGCTTAATTATATGTGCTAATGACAATTTAGAAAACGAATGAGTCACGTAGACTTGTCAACCCTCTAGAATTAAAAACCAAGAAGAAAAATTGAAGAAGACATTAATTTCTCAAGTAAATTGTTGGATGTCAAATCAGGGCAGAACGTTGCTGATTTTGTTAAAGCATCTTTTTAACTTATAGTGCGTATTTTAATTGTCACTCTTAATGTAAGAGGACAGGATCTGTTTCTTGAGTGTATATTGAAAACCAAACCAAGAATAAAACCGCAACACAGTTGGGCTCATAATTATCAATAACCAGGCAGAATTAGAAGGTAGACCAATTTGAAGCTTCCCAAGGTCAGACTTTATGGAATCCTTTAGAACTGTATTAGCTGAAAAGCTGTGTCTGTTTTTCAAGCCATTTGTCAGGATGATTGCTTGGTTCTCCACAGTAATGATGGCTTCGTTCTTGCGCATATCTTCTCTTTTATAGACAGACGCATTCCAGAAGCCCGTTCCGTTGGAACAGCACCCTGACTATGCAGAATACATCTTCCATCCAATGGACCTTTGTACATTGGAAAAGGTTGGCCTTCGTCAAAGAACCTCACCATTGTAGCCGGCAGTTGTTGAGATGCCTGCGGCTCTTTCTTCCCTCACTGCCTGTGTTCTATCTCAAGTTCGACATAACAATCTTAAATTGTTTCTCTGCATTTTTGTTGCTCTTTTTTTATTTGGATAGAAGAACTCTTGATTCTCTAACGTCTTTCCTTTGTAACATTCTTCCAAGATTGCAGTGGAATGTTGAAATTCATTGGTAATACTTTCGTGAGTGATTCTAGCTTTTTACCTGGAAAAACCATAGTTTCTAAGAGATAGTGCTTTCATTGAGTTGAGCGTTACCTCCTCTTTCTTTTGAAGGTCCTAATGAGAGCAGCAGGAAGGAAGAAGAGAAAATTAAGTGTCCGGAAAGCCTCCAGATTAGCAAAGATGTAGCTTCTTAGGATTTGACTTATTCTACTAATAAGGATTTTTCTTGAATGCCTGAAGGTGTTTCTAAAAGTTCATGCTAAAATTCCATGCTGCAAATTATACTTGTAACACTTTAGGTGGTGTATATCATCCCAATGCTGATTTTCAGACTGTTTACTGCAAAATATGGGCAGTGAAATGCATTCACAAGGAAGAACCATTACTTCATATTGTCTTCCCTGATAACTCCAAAACCATACATCCGGTCTTTTTTAGGAAATTGCATATACCCTCATGGTGTTAAAGAAGGCATTCAAGAGATGAGGATGGAAACTTAGCTTTATAAATGAAGATCTGTGGAACTGTAGATACATTCCTTAACATTAGTGTACCTCAATTTGCCCTTCTGTAAAATGGGTATGATAATAAGTATTTCATTGAGTTATTGTGAGGTTTGTGTGAGACTGTATGACTAATAATAAATAATGTATAAATATATAAAATGCCCTGTTGATTGGAAGAAGCTGCATGATAAATGACAGCTACTCTAAGATGAGAAAATTCCAGTTATTGTAATAAATTCAAAGAGTACATTTTTATAGGGTTATAGAGCTCAAAAATGAAAGCATTCTTTAGTCAGTGTGTTGTAGGCTAAAAAGAATCTTCTTGGGAACTGAGAAGAAGGACACTAATTAATTTGGCAAATGACTTCGAGGAAAATTATGTGGGGACACAGGAGTCACTGACTGTGGCTTGTCTAGACTCTCCATGATTATGCTCCATCGCTTTTCTTCCCAGAACGCGAAAAAGAAAATGTATGGCTGCACAGAAGCCTTCCTGGCTGATGCAAAGTGGATTTTGCACAACTGCATTATTTATAATGGGGGTGAGTGGCTTAGATGACTCCTAAGAAAGAGAGTATGCTGTCTGTGTGTTCCACAAATTCCCGCCCTTCATCAAAAATCAGACTCAATTCATACAGAGAATACTTAGGTATAGATTGTGCTAGTATGTGTGAATAGGAGGCAGTGACCGTGTTTATTTTAAGGTATGAGCTGACATCTAAAGTGGCTCAAGGATGCAGGGTACGGCTCCCTTTGAGTGTTGTTTCTATAGACCTTACTTTAATGGAAGTATAACTGCATAAAATAAAACACACAGATTTTATGTTTACAGTCACTGAATTTGACAAATGTGTAACACAAGATCCAGAACATTCCTATTGGCCTGTTGGATTCTCATACATGCCCTTTTCTAGGAAACCCACTCTCAACAGGAGCCACTTTCTGCTTTGTGTTACAATAGATTAGTTTTGCTTCTTCTAGAATTTCATATAAATGGAGTCAGAGATAGTGCTCTTTTGTGTCTGGCTGCTTTCATACCATGTTGTATTCTGGGGAGTTATCTGTGTTATATGTTATTGGTGGTTCCTTTTTTTGTTGCTGACTGATTTTTCTTTTCATTCGATCAATATGCCACCATTCATCCATTTACCTTGTTGATCCCGATGGCTATTTGGGTTGTTTTCAGCTTTGGGCTGTTATAAATAAGCTGCTGTGAACTTGCTTGTGCACGTCTTCACACGGACATAGGTTTTTCTTTCTCTTGGGTAAATACCTAGGAGTGGTGTTGCTAGCACAGTGAGTAGGTTTTTATTTAACTTAATAAGTTTCACCAAAGTCTTTTTGCAAAGTGGTTCTATCATTTTACATTTTACCAGCAGGGTATATTAGAGTTCTCTTTTGCTCTACACAATATAAAGCGAACGCTTGATACTGTCTGCTTTTTAATTTTACCTGTTCTACAAGGTGTAAAATATTATGTCATAACAAAAATATTATGTCCTGGTGGTTTTAATTTGCCTTTTCCTACTGATCAGTGGTATTGAGTATCTTTTCCTGTGCTTATTAGTCACTTGTTTGTCTGTTTTTGTAAATATCTATTCAGATATTTTGCTCATTGCAAAACTTGGATTTTTATTTTTTATTTTTTTTCTTGAGACAGAGTTTCACTCAGTTGCCCAGGCTGGAGTGCAGTAGTGTGATCTTGGCTCACTGCAGCCTCCACCTCCTGGGTTCAAGCGATTCTTGTTCCTCAGCCTCCTGAATTGCTGGGATTACAGGCGTGTGCTACCACACCCGGCTAATATTTGTATTTTTAGTAGAGATAGGGTTTCACCATGTTGGCCAGGCTGGTCTCAAACTTCTGACATCAAGTGATCTGCCTACCTTGGCCTCTCAAAGTGCTGAGATTACAGGCATGAGCCATCACGCCAGCCTGTTTGCTAGTGTTTAAGGGAAGATATGTGAATGGGTGTATATCTGCTTTAAGCACACATACTGCATTATTAACTATAGTAGGGCTGAGAGTGCAAGGAAGGGGGAAGGAGAGGTACCTAGGCGTTAAGAATTTGTGGGCCAGGCATGTGGCTCACACCTGTAATCCCAACACTTTGGGAAGCTGAGGTGGGCAGATCAGTTGAGGCTAGGGGTAGGAGACCAGCCTGGCCAGCATGGTGAAACCCCGTCTCTACTAAAAATACAAAAAATAGCTGGGTGTAGTGGCGCACACCTGTAATCCTAGCTACTTGGGAGACTGAGGTATAAGAATCGCTTCAATCCTGGAGGCAGAGGTTGTAGTGAGCTGAGATCTGTGCTCCTGCACTCCAGCCTGGGTGACAGAACGAGATTCTGCCTCAAAAATAAAAAAAAGAATAAAGAATTTGTGTAAAGATTATAAACTCAAATATATTGAAAGGCCAAGCCTATCAAATTATATAGGATGAGGTCAGGTGGAAGAATAAAAACAGGAGCACAAGCCAAGAAGGCTGCAAGTCAGGTGATGTGCTGTGGATCTCGGGGAACAGGGAACTCCTACCTGGCCTGGAAAGGTCACTGTTGGCAGCTCCAGTGCTCCGTTGGTTATAGTTATCAGATCTTCTGAGTTTTCAAGGCATACCAGAAATCTAGGTATATTGTGTATGTTTGTGTGTGTGAAATCTTCTGTCAACAAATTTATAATGTCTAAAAATACCATAAGCTTCAAAGAAAATGTGACCTTTGGACCATCTTGTCCTCTGGTTTAGTGCAGAGTTAGACCTGGGGCTAGATGCTTACTCTATTAGCTAAGTAATATAAGTGATGACTCCTGAACCTTGGCTTACTCATTCATTAAATGGATACATTTTATTCCTGCTTCCTCATATGGGTTCTTGAGGGGCTGAGAAGAAAATGTGTATGTGCACGCACGCACGTGCGTGTGTGTGTATGTGTGTTTATAGAGATGGGGGTCTCGCTATGTTGCCCTGGCTGGTCTTGAACTCCTGGGCTCAAGTGTCCCACCTTGGCCTCCCAAATTGTTGGGATTATAGGCGTGAGTCACCATGCCCAGCCCAAGAAGAAAGTGTGTTTTGCAACACCAGCCACACCAGAGCTACTCAAGAAAATGTCTTCTTTCTCTTGTACCCTTCTTGGATTGGCATCTGGGACAATGGGTAGAATAAGGACTTTTTTCATTAATTAGAGCCTTTAGAATGTCAAAGCATTTTAAGAATATTAATCCATGATCTCTAGGGAAACCCACATAAATTGCTCAGTTGCAGAGAAGATGACAGCGAGGCGCCAAAGAGTCATTGACATTGATGGGAGGAATCACATACACAATATGAATCACTGTTAGAAGCCAGGAACCTCTGGTGTTAGCCTTTAAAAGCTTCATCTTGGGGAAAAGCAAATTAAACACATTGTTAGTGGAAGTCAAGTCCCCAGGCCCGGTGTTACAGTATTTCCAATAGAATTAATCCTGTTTTCTTATTCCCTTAGGAAATCACAAATTGACGCAAATAGCGAAAGTAGTCATCAAAATCTGTGAACATGAGGTATGTGTTTCTATTGTCCTGTTTTAGATGCACCCAGAGGCGGGGGATGGGGTAGCTGAAGTTTCCATTTGCAGAAAATCCTATTAGGTAGCAGAAGTGATTTTGGAATTTGTTGAGGCAGCACCCCTAGTCTTTGAAAAAGGAAAAGCAACAAAGAGGGGCCCCAGTGTATCATAAAACACCCTTACCATAGCAGTGATCTAAGGGAGATGGAAAAGACTTCTTGTTTTTTACCCTTGAGTCACGAGTAAGCACTGGGCCTCTTGTCTTTTCCTGGTTACTTAGATAGAATTCATTATTTCTAACCTTGGCCTCACTGTCTGGTATTAGATGGAATTCGTCATTTCTGACCTTGGCCTTACAGACAGGTCCCTTTTGTGTCAGGTCCCTTTTGGTTCTCTTGCAGAAGAGGATTTGATATCTGGGGGAATGGCCTTGACTGCTTCTGGGAGGGTGGGCCAGGTGTCTAGGAGAATCTGTTTTCTTGCAAATGCCCATAGTTGTGATGGTATGGATGGAATGGACCTCTTAGGCATGTGAGCTGTGAGGCTCTAGTGGTTGTGGGACAGACTGGCAGCCAAAGTGGTATGAGGGAGGCTTTCTTTATTAGAGCCCATTGTGAGAATAAAAAACTGAGATGTAATGGCCTTCAACCTGTCAGTGTGCTCTCATTCATTCATAAAGAAGAACTGTTCAGTTAGCATTGGGACCCATCTACGTATGCCTTTATAGATATATAGATATAGATCTATCTATCTGTCTATCTGGATAGGTAGATACACATCTATAGATAGATAGATAGATAGATAGATCTAGATAGATAGATATGTAGATACCTGGCTGAGTGTGGTGGCTCACATATGTAATCCCAGCACTTTGGGAACCTGAGGCAGGCAGATCACTTGAGTCCAGGAGTTCTAGACAAGCCTGGCCAACATGGCGAAACCCTGTCTCCACTAAAAATACAAAAATTACCTGCATGTGGTGGAACACACCTGTAATCCCAGATAAACTGGGAGGCTGAGGCAGAAGAATTGCTTGAAACCTGGGAGGCAGAGGTTGCAGTGAGCCAAGATGGCACCACTACACTCCAGGCTGGGTAACAGAATGAGAATGTCTTCAAGAAAAAACATAATAATCTGTCTATATAAATTTATATCCATATATAGATATAGTTATCTATGCATTTTTTGAGGCAGGGTCTCAATGTGTCATCTGGGCTGGAGGGCAATGGTGTCATCATGGCTCACTGTAGCCCCTCCTCCCCGTCTCAGGTATTCCTCCCCCCTCAGCCTCCTGGGTAGCTGGGATTAAAGGCATGCACCATCACACGCAGCTAATTAGCCTGGCTAATTTTTTTTTTTTTTTTTTTTTAGAAATGGGGTTTTGCCATGTTGCTCAGGCTGGTCTCAAACTCCTGGGCTCAAGCGATCCTTCTGCCTCGGCCTCCCAAGGTGCTGGGATTATAGGCCTTAGCCACCGTGCCTGGCTTGTGTCTGTATATTTATAGATAGAGAGTTTTATAACCTGCTTTTTCACTTAGTTTATTTTATGTATTTTCTCTGTTTCCTAGGTAATTAAACTCATAGGAAGAACAGAATTTTACATACAACTCATGGACATTCATTTTTACTCCTTGTCATTAAGTGTAGTACCCAGTTTTATCAGCATTTTAAGTAACAAGGTGATGAGTATCATTGCACATTTGATGATTTCCTTAGTTTAATTTTTAGAAGTAAAATTACTCTGAGCCTGTGAACATGTCATGTTCAGTTACAATGAGGTGATGTCCTTTCCAATATCGGGAGTTGTAATTACAAAACTGTATGTCCCCCCGCCCAACAATGAGATTTGTAAAAACAGTAGGCATTTCACTGTGATTTTACTTTGCATTTCCTTGACGAAAAGTCCTGATGGGCTGTTTTGGATATGTTCCCTTGGAATAGCCCAAAAGTAGACCGGGCTAGAAGCAGGAGATGCACTCTATCATCCATGCATTTGTTTGTGCATTCTTTCACTTATTTATTTATTTTTTCAAGATGGGGTTTCCCCATGTTGGTCAGGCTGGTCTTGAACTCCCGACCTCAGGTGATCCGCCCGCCTTGGCCTCCAAAGTGCTTGGATTACACGTGTGAGCCACCACACCTGGCCTCATTCACTTATTTATTCACTGACCTGTGAAGTCTGTTAGTCTTACAATTATTGAACACCTGTTGTATTTGTAGCACCTTGCATGATGATAGATGTTAAAGAGAAGAATAAGGCTGATAGTGGTAGAAAGGAATAGCAAATTACAGTGTAGTGGGGACCTGCATGGGCTTTGGAGCCTGACTGCCTGGGTTCAAATCCTGACTATGCCACTTTGCCGCTGTAGGACCTTGGGCCGGTTACTCAACTTCTTGGGGCCTTATTTTCTTTGTTTCACGGGGTGTAAGGAATAAGTAAATTAATACCTACAGAATTCTTAGAATGATATCAGCACACTCTAAGTCTTCAATAAATGTTAATGGGCGCTATTGATTACTTTGTCACTTGAAGCACTTTATATTTATCTCATTTAATGTCTTATAACAGCACTTTGTGGTGGGTGCTGCTTTCCTTTCTTTTCAACAAATGAGCAAGTGGGGACTCCGAGAAGAGAGGCAGCTTCCCCTAAAGTCACAGAGCTAATAAATGGTGGAATCTGAATTTAGATCCTAGAAAGGAGCTTCTGGGGTCTTTGGCCGTAAGCTGCAATGTTACTCTAGAGGAGTATCCTTTCTTTTTTTTTTTTTTTAAGATGGGGTCTCACCATGTTGGCCAGGATGCTCTCGATCTCCTGACCTCGTGATCTGCCCACCTCGGCCTCCCAAACTACTGGGATTACAGGCATGAGCCACTGCGCCTGGCTGAGTGTACTTTCTTATGAGAGAAAAGGACAATAAATAAGTTAACTGAATTCTCAGATTGTTGTCAGTGGAGATGAAATAGGGCGACATGGTTTCATTAGCTACTCTGGATGTAGAATTGAGCTTGGCAAGCAGAGCAGGCCAGAGTGGCTGGAAGGGCTTGGGATCAGAGCTGCTGAGCCTAGACCGGCGGGCTGAGGCCAGATTGCATGTGGCTTTCAAGGAACCTGTCAGGTCATTAGACTTCATTGTTAGTTCCTCAGCTTGGTGCTGCTGACACTTAGGGCTGAAGAATTCTTTGTTGCAGTGACTGTTGTATACCTCTTAGATTCCAGTAGTCCCCCATACCTCCTTTGGCCCATTTGTGACAATCAAAAGTGTCTCCAGGCCAGGTGCGGTGGCTCATGCCTGTAATCCCAGCACTTTGGGAGGCTGAGGCGGGTGGATCACCTGAGGTCAGGAGTTCGAGAACAGCCTGGCCAACATGGTGAAACCCCATCTCTACTAAAATTACAAAAATTAGCTGGGTGTGTTGGCAGGCGCCTGTAATCCCAGCTACTCAGGCGGCTGAGGCAGGAGAATCACTTGAACTCAGGAGGTGGAGATTGCAGTGAGCCGAGATCGTACCATTGCATTCCAGCCTGGGCGTCCATCTCAAAAAAAAAGAAAAAAAAATGTCTCCAGACATTGCCACGTGATCTCCATGGGTGACAGGAAGGGTTAAAGTGTTCTGACAGAGAACTACTGGGTATAATTGGAAGTCACTAGGGGCTTTTAAGCAGGAGAAGGACAAGATTAGATTTATGTCTATAATAGGTGGCTCTGGGTTAGCACGGATCAGATTTATGTCTCTAATATGTACCTCTGGGTTGGGCGTGGTGGCTCATACCTGTAATCCCAGCAGTTTGGGAGGCTGAGGCAGGTGGATCACTTGAGGCCAGGAGTTTCAGACCAGCCTGGCCAACATGGTAAAACCCTGTCTCCAAGTACAAAAATTAGTTGGGCATGGTGGTACCTGCCTGTAATCTCAGCTACTTGGGAGGCTGAGGCACGAGAATCCCTTGAACCTGGGAATCGAAAGTTGCAGTGAGCCGAGATTGGGCCACTGCACTCCAGCCTGGGCAATAGTGAGACTCTGGAGGAAAAAAAAAAGGTGGCTGTGGCTGCTTTACAGTTAATGTCCATAATGGGGGTAAGAGCAAGAGTGGGTGACATGGGGAGCTAGCTGTTGCATTGGTCCAGAGAGAAAGGATGGTGGCTTGGACGGGGTGGAAGCATTGGGAGTGATGCATAGTGGTTGGATTCACCTCCAAGGTATTCCCTCTGTGGGAATTAAAAAAATCTTAACCTTCAAAATCATCAAACATTGATTGAGGTCCACAAGATATCCACCCCTGGGGTTACACATTCTAATGTATTTTTGCTTTACAGATGAATGAAATTGAAGTATGTCCAGAATGTTATCTAGCTGCTTGCCAAAAACGAGATAACTGGTTTTGTGAGCCTTGTGTAAGTTGGATTTACTTTGCTTATTTCGTTTACTGAACTCTGTGTCATGGATGACTACCCCAAGACAGCTTTTTCCAGGTGGCTTATTAGATGAAACTTTGGATGGAGTTTCAAGATAAATTTTTGCTGATAAAGTTATGGCAGAGAAAAAGTAATCCAGGTAGGATAAATCTCTTAGGCTGCAAGTTCATGCGCCAGAGATAGCATCATCGTTTCCTGGGTTGATTAGCCTGGGCAGACTGCAAGATGCAGTGTAAAAGGGAGCTCATCAGAGACGGGGGATGCAGCAAAGCCGTACAGATCCTAAGATGAGCTTAAATCACTGTGTGATTTACAAATCATGTTGGTTCTATTTTAAGAGGTTTGAAAATACTTCCCTGGATTATCTCCATAGTCCCTTTAAAACATGCTTCTTGGGGGAAGTAAAGTCACCCTAGTTTCCCCCATGGATCTGCCTTTTCCAAGCTGGGGTTCTGCAGAGAGAAGTACATTGTTGGGGTGCACTGGTGTGTGTGTTGTGGGGTGGTGGTTTGGAGTGGGTTCAGGGGCAAGACGAGGCAAGGAAAGTTGAGAAAACATACCTTACATCTCTTTGTGCCTTTGGAGATTAACACCGGAATAGCGAAGGCTCTGCATAGCTTTCAATAAAGAGTAAAGGTAGCAAAATATTGCCTCTTACTAGATGCAAGACATGATGCACATTTAATCCAAAGGTAACAGAAGGTATTGGTGTCATTATCTCTGTGCATGTTGCACAGAAAGGTGAAACATGATCAAGGCTGCCCAAGTAATGATGGAACAACCAGGATTCAACCCTGATTTTGTCATCTTTTTTTTTTGGAGACAGAGTTTTGATCTGTCGCCCAGGCTGGAGTGCAGTGGCATGATTTCAGCTCACTGTAACCTCCACCTCCTGGGTTCAAGTGATTCTTCTGTCGCAGCCTCTCAAATAGTTGGGACTACAGGCACACACCACCATGCACAGCTAATGTTCCTATTTTTAGTAGAGACGGGGTTTTGCCATGTTGGCCAGGCTGGTCTCGAACTCCTGACCTCAGATGATCCACCTGCCTCGGCTTCCCAAAGTGCTGGGATTACAGGTGTGAGCCACCTTGCCCAGCCTTCTTTCAGCTTTTGATTTCACCATTTAACTTTGTTTGCAGTTTTGTCCAGGTGTCTTGGCTACACACCTTTTAGAGAATACCACATGGGCCGACCCTGCTGGAAACTTCTCTTTCCACTAATGGCCTATGTTCCACACAATCCTGCTTCATCCCCACATACCAAGCTTAGTGGGTATGTTGCTGCCAAATGTGTACAAACTCTGGATCTTGTTTTTCTTTTCCTAGAGCAATCCACATCCTTTGGTCTGGGCCAAACTGAAGGGGTTTCCATTCTGGCCTGCAAAAGCTCTGAGGGATAAAGACGGGCAGGTCGATGCCCGATTCTTTGGACAACATGACAGGTGGGAGTTAATAACAGGCTTGGAACATGTAGCTTTCACTGAACTTTGATACTGTTATTAGATGAGAAAAGAAGAGGCTGTAGCTATTATTTTGATGATCGTCATGATAACCAGCCATTGATCTTGTTGTTGAAATGAATTTTCCTGAGATATGTTAAGCTCGATAATCGCGTCGGCTACTGTTTTCTCAGGTGTGCTAGAAAATCTTACTTTACTGGGTCTGTTGATGAAACTAGCATTGGAATGGGTTCTGTAAGTATTTGAAATGCTGCTGTTCTTTTTTTTTGTTTTGTTTATGTTTTTGGGAGGGGGTTTCTGAAGTAAATTAAACCTCCATGCAAATTGCTTTCCAAATCATTCTTCCAAAGATTAGTAGTTTTCCAGATTGCCAGTAAATGAATCTCTTATCATCATGCTGAGTAGTTCTCTCCTATTCCCTTTTCTCTGAAGCTGCAATGGGAAATTATAAGGGGTTGCTGTTTTGACAAGTGTGAGTCCTCCTTCCTGCCCTCCCCTTTCCCTCCACACACGCAGAGTGAATTATTCCAGCTAATAGCAGTTCCCTGTAGAGCGGAGCCTGCTGCATGCTTGAGAACAACAGATAGGCAGAGATGAGCAGCAGGTAATATCTTAGTCTTCTCTTAGCAAGTTATGATTAAGTAAGGCAAGGACCCTTTTGAAGCCCTACCGATCAGTTTGAGAAAGTGTGTTAGTGTATAGGGGAGACTACTTAAAATACATACACTAAAGATGATGTACACACACAGAGGGTCCAGAAGCTGAAATTTGTTTCCCCTGTTAAATTCTGCAAGTCATCTTGCAGACCTAAAGAGTGAATTCCCAAGTCATTTGCAAACTCATTTACTGGGAATCCCAACAGTCTACTGTGAGAAGACAAAATGGAAATTATTGAGATGGTGCTGGATTTGGTAGGAAGTATCACACCTTGACTTTAATTCCTTTATTTCTTCATTCAAAGAAATACATATTTGGTGCCTGCTGCGTGCCTGGCTGTGTAATGGAGGCTGGTGATTCAAATGTTCCTGCCCATGTGAAGGCTGACATCCTAGTGGGGAAGAAGGATGGGACATAGGTGAACTAATAGGCAAGATAATCTCAGATCAGGAGGTAATGGTGGGGACCTGTTGTGAAGATCTGGGTCAAGGGACCAGGAAGAGCAGAGGCTCGGGAGGGGAAGGACTGAGGCTGAGAGAATTCAGGAAATGCTGGGAGGACAGTGTGGTTTGAACAGGGTCGGGAGGAGAGGATGCTAGGAGCTGGAGTGAGAGGAGTAGGCAGAAGTTCGTATTTTATTCATTAGAGCATGGCAAATGTGAACCATCTTGATGATTTAGGATTCTTACTCTATAGATTATACAGTAATATAGTAAGAGGAGATATACTCAGGGCACAGGCAGGGTGGTAGACAACAGTACCTACCCCCTTGCATCCAGTATTCCCAGACCTTTAGGGTTGATGGCTGTAGTCTCTCAGCTGTGACCACTCTGCAGGGACCTCCATCTCTCACTTGCCAGACAGCCACTGAAGGCAGCTTACAGGGCATGAAGAACAGCATGTGAGTTGGCCAGCTTTGTGTCAGAAGCTGTTTCCCAAAAACTTTTGTGTGTTTAGGTCTTGGTTCTGGATGAGAGCTGTCATGGAAGCTGGCCCCTTTCTGTTTGTGCAAAAGAAAGCAGCATGAGTCTGATGATCATGAGTTTCCAGCCCCTCTTAGCACCTGCTGTGTCTGCTCTGAGGGAGTGCACCACGCTGTCAGGCTTGTTTTGGTAAGGGGATCCTCTAGAGGGAGTTGTTCAGGACCTTCCATAGTGGTGGAGAAACAACTTTGGAGGTCTTGGGATGTTTTAGTAGGTAGGCTTTGGGCAGGGAAGTTCTGACAGCGATTCTTTTTTGCTTTGTCGCCTAGGCTGGTGTGCAGTGGCAAGATCTCGGCTCACTGCAACCTCCCCGCTCCTGGGTTCAAGCCATTCTCCTGCCTCAGCCTCCCAAGTAGCTGGGACTATCGGCATGTGCCACTATGCCCGGCTAATTTTTTGTATTTTTAGTAAGATGGGATTTCACTATGTTTCCCAGGCTGGTCTTGAACTCCTGGACTCAAGCAATCCAGCTGTCTTGGCCTCCCAGAGTGCTGGGATTACAGGTGTAGGCCACTGTGCCTGGCCTGGTTTCATTTTATAGAGGAACAGGTATACACAGTTATGTAAAAATACAGCAAATATTTTATTAAATGCCTGCAGAGTTAAAAAAAAAAAAAAGCAGACACCAATCACTTGGTGCTTTAAGTGCTTTTTTGTAGAAGCTGCTTTTATGTCCATTTTATCAATAAGAAAACTTAAGATTAGAGCAGTACTGTGCCCAGGGTCACATAACATAGCTAGGGTGAAGCCACCATGGTGTTGGAACTAAGATAGTGTGAAGCTAGATATTGTCCCTGCCCAGAGACTCTATTTTGTTAAGCAAATCTAATTTCCCTTGAAATATTTCCTGGGCTTGTTTTACTTATTTATTTATTTAGTTAGTTAATTAATTAATTTATTTATTTGAGTTGGGATCTCACTTTGTCGCCCAGGTTGGTGGGCGGTGGCTTGTTCAAGCAATTTTCCCACCTCAGCCTCCTGAGTAGCTGCAATTACAGGGGCGCACCACCACATCTGGCTAATTTTTGCATTCTTGGTAGAGGCGGGGTTTCACCCTGTTGGCCGGGCTGGTCTTGACCTCCTGACCTCAGGTGATCCACCCACCTCAGCCTCCCAAAGTGTTAGGATTATAGGCATGAGCCACCATGCTGGCCCTGGGCTCGTTTTATTTATTTATTTATTTTTCAGAATTTGACCTTTCAATGTTATCCAATATTATATTTAATTTTGAGACAGAGTCTTGCTCTGTCGCCTGGGCTGGAGCACAGTGGTGCAATCTTGGCTCACTACAATCTCCGTCTCCGGGATTCAATTGATTTTCCTGCTTCGGCCTCCCGACTAGCTGGGATTACAGGTGACTGCCACCACGCCTGGGTAATTTTTTTGTATTTTTAGTAGAGACAGGGTTTCCCCATGTTGGCCAGGCTGGTCTCAAATGCCTGAACTTATGATCCGCCTGCCTCTGTCTCTCAAAGTGCTAGGATCATAGGCGTGAGCCACTGCACCCGGCAGTGGGCTTATTTTAAAGAAAAGAAACGCTTTTCCCTCCCTGCCAAGCAATTTCATGGAAAATACATGGGAGGAGGGAACAGTGAGGGCCGTGAATACCAGACAAAAGTGTGTGGGTGAAGTGGGAGGGGGGCGTGTGGCTGCCGAGGTTATGAGACCAGCACCAACTGGTGATAAGCTTCTGGTGGCCCTGCCTCTTGATTCTCTGGGTAGGGACTCACTCTCCTTTTTCCTGGTGACAAAGCTGAGGCTGGCCCAGGGAGGGGGAGTCATTTGTCCTGGAGACCTCGAATCCATCTCAGATCTGTCGTGTCTAGTAGTCCCGATCTGTGCCCGCTCGCTTTGAACACAGAATCTCACTGTAAGGCAAACGCTTACCTTGGGGGGCATCTGGCTTCTGTTCCGCTCTGCCCCTCTTGCTGGAGATACGGTTCTTCAGGTCTCAGCAGAAAGACAGCAGTCAGAAGGGATGAGAAACCGGTGACTTCCAGCACTCTGATAGAGCAGATCGATATTTTTGGGGCGTTTAGTTTTAGTTTGTGTTGCGATCTGGTATCGCCAAGACTTGCAAACAATCTGCCTGAATTCTGGCCCAGGGATATGCTTTGTTTCTCCTGGGTTGTTTTCTCTTAGATGCCAACTGTTGAAATGGGGGTAAAATGTAACATAAGAAGTCTGTTTTTTCTTCTCTTTAAAATGTTGGAAGACGTGGCAGTGTTGGGTCCAGATTTCTATATGGTTGCTTTGGATAGCAACTGAGTAGATACTCTTTTCTTCCTTTCCCCCAGACACGAGTTTTCTACTTCTGCAAAGTCCCCTTTGTTCCCCATGCTTTCTACCAGGCTTGAGTTAGTGGTCTGTGAAATCCAGAAGGGCACCTTAGAGGTTGGGTGCGGTAGCTCACACCTCTAATCCCGGATCTTGGGGAGACCAGGGTGGGAGGATCGCTTGAGTCCAGGAGTTCAAGACTATCCTGGGTAATGTAGCGAGACCCCATCTCTACAAAAATTAAAAAATTACCTGGGTGTTGTGCTTGCCTGTAGTCCTAGCTACTCAGGAGGCTGAGTTGAGAGGATCACTTCAGTCTGGGAGTTCAAGGCTGCAGTGAGCCTTGATCATTCTTCTGCTCTCCAGCTTGGGTGACAGAGGGAAACCCTGTTTCTTAAAAGACAAATGAAAAAGGTCGGGTGCGGTGGCCCACGCCTGTAATCCCTGCACTTTGGGAGGCTGAGGTGTGTGGATCACCTGAGGTCAGGAGTTCCAGACCAGTCTGGGTAACATATAGTGAAACCCAGTCTCTACCAAAAATACAAAAATTAGCTGAGCAGTGGTGGTGCACACCTGTAGTTAAAGCTACTTGAAAGCTGAGTCAGGAGAATTGCTTGAACCCAGGAGTTGGAGGTTTTGGTGAGCCAAGATCATGACACTGTGCTCCAGCCAGGGTGACAGAGCGAGACTCTGTCTCAAAAAAATAAATAAATGAAAATAATTCCCCCCATGAAACCCTCCTTGGGAAGCTTACTTACACCAGTTTTCCCAGCCAGAAACTGGGTTGATGCAGCGGATCATACATGGTGGCCAAGTTATGTCTGGGATGTCCCTGTATCAGCTGTGTGGTCCCGCACGGCAGCGGTTGTGGTGTTTCCGTCTCCCCTGAGGGTCACTGGCCCTGGTTCCAGAAGAGCTGCTGCTGATGTCTTTTGCTCTCATGCGTCTTTGCAGAGCAAAATTGGAGTGTGGGGTATGAATGTTAGAAGATGGAACCCGCCTGGGTTGGGAGTTGGAAAATTTACACCTGGAAGCTAACAGGCTCCTTTTTCAGTGATTTTCTTTATGAATTTTCTCACATTCAAAAACATGTGCCTCCTTTTAGGGATGCAGTTTTCCAAAGTTTCCTTCTAGTCCCATTTAGTGGGATAAGGCAGCTCTTAATTTTTTTTTTTTTTTTTAGAAAAAGAGAGAAAAGGAGAAAGAAAGAAACAGCAAAAGAAAGAAAAGAAAGAATGAAAGAGAGAAAGAAAGAGGAAGAGAAAGAGGGAGAGAGAACGGGATTCTTGTTTTATTGCCCAGGCTAGAATGCAGTCTAAAAATGGGTATTAAAAACCTCTTTTATGCCAATAATTGTGCTTAACAATGGAGACAGGAAGGAATAGGGGATGAAAATAACAAATAAGCAGACAACCAATATTTTATTTAAACCTGTGAAATGCTATGCAATTGCTGGGGAGTGATTTACTTCCA
>PVKP010004074.1:0-55610 GCA_004027715.1 Plecturocebus donacophilus
AAAAAAATACCTATAGATGACTCAGTGATTTTTGTCCAATTTGTTTCCATGTTCTTCTCAAGACATTAAGGACTGTTACGTGAAATACACTGACTTAAAACTGTGTCTGTGTTTAACCCTGCCACTATAAATAAAGACATATGCTGCTGTCATTCACTGAGTACAAATGGTTGATATAATTTTGAAATTTCATATTGAAATGCCAGCTCCAGCTTACTGAATAATGCTTAGGGTTTAATAATAGTCTATGCAGCCACAAGAAACGATGAGTTCGTGTCCTTTGTAGGGACATGGATGAATCTGGAAACCATCATTCTCAGCAAACTGACACAAGAACACAAAATCAAACACTGCATGTTCTCACTCATAGGCGGGTGTTGAACAATGAGAACACATGGACAGAGGGAGGGGAGCATCACACACTGGAGTCTGTCGGGGGGGGGTGGAAATAGGGGAGGGACAGCGGGGGTTAGGGAGTTAGGGAAGGATAACATGGGGAGAAATGCCAGATATAGGTGATGGGGATAGAGGCAGCAAATCACATTGCCACGTGTGTACCTATGCAACAATCCTGCGTGTGCTGCACATGTGCCCCAGACCCTAAAGTGCAATAAAATATATTTAAAAAATAAGTCTTTTTCATTTCATATTCCTTTTTTCCATTTCCCACTTAAGGCACTTGTACTTCTCGTTTCTTTCTTTTGTGGGCCCTAACCACTCCTTTCAACCAGGATTGCTGTGGATGATTGTTCATGTTACACACTGCACAGTACGAACACCATCCCTGGAGGTTACACAGTGCCTGATCCATGCTGGACCGCTTGCCTGCCCTTTCACACTTCTTTGTGTTTCTTTCTCCTGAGATGCCTTTTCTTCTCCTTAGTTTTACTTTGAAATTCCTCCTTGTTCAAGGCCTGATTTACAGACTCTTTCCCCTATATCTTCTCTTTCCTCTCATGGCCTTTTGGCTAAAAATCATCGTTCCCTCTTCTGGAATCCAAAAACAGTGTGCATGTAGATAGTCTTCAGCTCTTACCAGGCTGTGTTGTAGTTAATCATCTGTATTGGTCTCTTGCCAAATTCAGAATTACCCAAAGGCAAGAACCTAGACTTAACTATGGAAACCACGTTCCCAGCATAGAAGAGCTATTTTATCAAAGCAACGTATGCATATGGTTTAAAAAGCCAAATAGCACTAAAAGTCTTTCCTGCTCTACCTGCCTCAGACCCAGATCCTGATAAAGGTCCTGATAAAGTACCTTACGGGGTCATGTGCCCCTCCCAAGAGTATCCCCTCTCTCCATCCCTCTGTAGAGGTAAGTACTAGTTCATTTTTGTTGTAGTCATTCTGATACTTTATAGTTTTACTCCCTATAATATCTCTAAGTAATACACTTTTAAAAAACAATAACACCAACCCAGTTATGTAAGAAAAAGGCGATGTCACAATTAGACAAACAATCCCAAGAAGGGATGAACTGAACACTGAGTTAGAGACTGGCTTCAGCATCCCTTGCAAGTTTTCACCATCCCTTCTGGAGAAGCAGAAGTGCAGCTGAGTGAGTCCTTGGAAACACAGGGCACTCACGATCAGGGAGGCTACTGTGTGAACCAAGCACAGGGTGTCCCCCAGAAAGACGGTCAGTGGCAGAGGGCTGCTCTGCGTTTTCTGCTTCTAAGCTCAGCGTGGCTCCGCCCCCAGCTTTCAGGAGGCGGTCAGCACACACCCACACCACCTCAGCTGGCCAGCTGTGTAGCAAACAGAACAGAAACGTCATCAGCACCAGGTGTGCCAAGTACAGATAAGGATCTGCTTCAGGCCCGTTTCAGCTTTCTGTCCTCAAGTTAAAACTATACAACAGAGAGCCCTCAACATCGAAAATTACACTGCTCTCATCTGGTCTGGTGCCCTCTGTCCCTAAAGCAGACAGAGTTCTCTATCTGGGATCTCCCTTCACTGTCATTCTGGGGATTCCCTTTGTCTCTCCTATGTCAGATCTCCTCTTCCCTGTGACCCACATGTATGAGTTAGAATACATGCTAGGCTGCTATAACAAAGATGTAATGCTTAATAGAAGTGTCTTTATCAAAAAAGACCAGAGGCAGGCAGGTGGCATATGTACCACTTTTGCTGACATCCCATTGGCCAGAACTTAGTGTCATAGCCCCACCAGCTGCAGGACAGGCTAGGCAGAGGGGCCCCTGCCTAGGAAGCCTCTTGCCCAAGAGAACTCACCAAAACTCTATAGGAGTTTTATAGTCTATGGGAGATAGGAGATTTATGCCAAAAGAAGGGGAGTATGACTATAGAAAGAAAATTAGCAAACTGAGTCTTTCTCTTTTTTATTCTTTTTCCTCTGAACCCCAATGTTCTTTCTCTGTTTTACATTTGAAAACCTTCCCAAATGTCTGGAGATCTATCTGTAAATATTTAAAGAATGCGGCACTAAAAAACTGATTGGAAGACTTGTGTGCATAGATTAGGCTTGCCAATTGATAGCTTCACCATAGATAGAGTCTTTGTTCAAATGTCACCTTCTCAACAAGTGCTCCCCCATTCCCCCACCTAAAACTTACACCCTCCCACTCTCACTTAGCATTCCCTATCCCTCTTTTTTTATTTATTTTTCTCTATAGCATTTATCTTTTTTTTTTGAGATGGAGATCTTAATCTGTCATCCAGGCTGGAGTGCAGTGGCACGATCTCATTTCACTGCAACCTCTGCCTCCTGGGTTCAAGCGATCCTCCCACACTCAAGCAATCCTCCCACCTCAGCCTCCAGAGTAGCTGGGACCACAGATGCATGCTCCACAGAGGCTCACCTAATTTTTTGTATTTTTGGTAGAGACGGGGTTTCATCTTGTTGCCCAGGCTGGTCTCCAACTCCTAAGCTCAAGTGATCTGCCTGCCTTGGCTTCCCCAAGTGCTGGGATTACAGATGTGAGCAACCATACCCAGTCTATCTTTTAATATATTGTATAATTACTTTATAGTGTCTTCACTATTAGAATTTACTACCTTGAGGTCAGGGATTGGTGTCTGTTTTATTTACTGCTGTGGCTGCAGCATCAAGACTGCTTGGCAGATAGTAAGCACTTGATAAATACATGTTGAGTGAACAAATTAAAAATGAACAGGTGTGGATCTGGCTGTCTCACTGGGAGATCCCCAAATTGTTGGTTCCTAGACATCTTTTCTTTTGAGCCATTTAGTCTGTTCAGCTTCACAGCTGGAGGACTGGGCCTCATCGTCAGAGTTCTAGCTGCCAAGCAGGGAAAAGGGACTTGGCAGCTCCCTGGACGGTGAGCAGACTCTCATGTAACCTGCTTTCTGCCCTGCTCCTTGCTGAGTAATTCTGCATGATATGCAAGGATAGGAAGAATGATCTTTCAAAGAGCATGGAGAGATTGTCACTCGGGGCTGGCAGAAAAAAAAACAATAAAAATAACCAACCAAAAAATTTACAGCCAAAGCTCTACTCTTTCTGTTTACTGAAGAAAGCAAGTGATCCAATCTCCTGTGAATGTTGCTGATTTTAATCACAACCTTCTCTGCTTCCTCCAGCCTGGCTCTTTGGGCTGGACTCCTGACAGCCATTTCTTCCCATTCAAGGCTGTCCAAAGATGCCCCTTAAGGAGGAAGAACTGCCAGCGGTGGTAAATGGATCTGCGTGGCCCAGACCACACTATTTAGATCCCCAGTGAGTATTAGGTTGTTATCTTGACATTCGGTTGCCAGAGAAAGCCATGCTCCCTAATTTACTACAACATAATAATTATTCACAGGTCCTGAGAAATACTGCAATGAACTGGGCTCCTGAGATATTTTACTTAGAATTTCTTTCTTGTATTAATGGCAGTCTTCTTATTAAATACACTGAAGGTTTGAAGGGGCAGAATTTAATCTTGCTTATTAGGGGAAGAGAGTTCTGGCCTGGTCCCTTTAAGCACAAGTGATATTTAACCATGGGTTTGTATTTATGCACAAGTTTATGCTTCCTGTCCCCGGGCGACTTTTCTGGTGAGCAGTGCAGAGCTGAAGGTAGGAGAGAGGGGGGAAGTAGGAGAGCCAATGACGGTACAGAACATCGAGCACCCCGTGGCTCTGGGGTTTCTTACTGGCTCTTCCTGCGCACTCAGCTCCTCCTTCCCAGTTGGCTGGGCTCGAGCTTCTGGGGACGTGCAGCTGAGCTTTCTCAGAAGCAAGCAAAGCTGCCTCCTGCCTATTCTTGTGTGCCTTGTGGAACTTAAAACACTTCATATGTAAAATTACCAGCTGTTCATGGGGTAGAGATTTGGCTCTTCCTCCCATTATTACTCTTCCAAGTCATCCTTGAGAACTGGGTGTGGACGATCTTTAATACAGTCTGCCCAGGGTTCTAGCCAGATGTGTTAAATGGGGACTGGCGGACCCACTCTGGAAATGGAGGACCAGCAGCTCCTGGGAAGGCAGAATTAAAGAGCGCAGCTGGCACCTGTAGCCACAAGGGCTGTCCCTGGACATCTAGAATGTGACCCTTGTGTAGAGCTGACTCTGGGTGTCTTTATCCAGCACCCTGCCTAGAAGATCTCCTTTAGCCTCACCAAAGCAGTCTCCGTATGATTAAAAAGTGCAGGGGGTGGCGCGACAGGCTGCCCCAGAAAGGGAACAGTGTGGGCATCTCCAGACAGGTAAACCACAGGAAAACCAAGGAGCCCTAGTTCTCCTCCCATCCAGGAAGCCTTTAGCTGGCAGCACAAGGGCGGGGAGGCCACTGTGACATGGGAAAAGCCCCATAAAACTGCCCCATAAAACTGCATACCTCAACCATACCTCGGCTTTCTGTTGAAACTGCTCTCTGTGCTAATGTGCCAGGCAAGCAGTCCAAACCCACCCCATCTTGGCTCCTGCACCTTGTAGTAAGTAACTAAGGTCTGTAATTCCCATCCCCTACCCAGACAATGTGTAAACTAACGCTTATCTTGACTTCTGTAAACCACTTAAGTAACAATCAGAGTGACAAAAGTCCCCTGGCCCTTGGAATGTCCGGAGCCCCTCACCTTCATCTCCGCCCAGGAGGTGATTTACAGAATCCACTAGCCCTCGGAATGTCTGAAGCCCCTCATCCCCATCCCCGCTCCCCACCCTCACCCCCAAGGTGGTTTTAGGGGTAAAAAGGTCTTGACACTCTCCTTTCGGGGCCACGGGTTGGAGAGACGCGAGTCTTCTGTGGCCGCTGGCAATAAAGACCCTGCAATTTGGCATACTTTTGTCTTGGTGTTGACTTTCTAAGCTCGGTTCAGTACAACACCACAGCTTAGGTTATTTCTGAGTCCTTTTCCCCACCCCTGAGTGAAGGTGTGGCTCAATGGCAGACTGTCCTTAATCTAACCATAGGAATCCTCCTCCTCCAAGTGAGAACAGGAGCAAAGGATTCAAAGCGCTCCTTCAACACTCCCTGAGCTGGGAGAAGAAAATCCCTCCTTTACAGGAATTTGATGAGAGAGGGGTAAGTGATCCCCACTAAGGAGCATGAGCTTTAGTATGAGGACTTTTTCTCTTCTGATTATTTTTTGATTATAAGAGATTGAGCTCTTGTGCACTGCAGAACTCTGGTGGGGAGCGGTCCTCAGGCCTATTGAGAGGGTCAGAGAATATACATATCCTGTTTTCCGTAGCATATACATAAAGAGGTACAAGTCTACAAAGCTTCAACTGCATCTATTTTTCCATTTTTTTTTTTAGATGGAGTCTTGCTCTGTAGTCCAGGCTGGAGTGCAGTGGCACCATCCCGGCTCGCTGTAACCTCCGCCTCCCAGGTTCAAGCAATTCTGCTGCCTCAGCCTCTCAAATAGCTGGGACTACAGGTGCTTGCCACCACACCCAACTAATTTTTTGTATTTTTTTGTAGAGATGAGGTTTCACTGTGTTGGCCAAGGAGGTCTCAAACTCCTGACCTCAAGTGATCTGCCTGCCTCGGCCTTCCAAAGTGCTGGGATTACAGGCGTGAGCCACGACACCCAGCCTTTTCCAATATTTTAATAAAGGTAAACAGCTGATTTACCCAGTTAGAAGTTTTTCCTGGTTTATTTTCTTGTATGGCGGCAGCAGCAAGGAATACAATATAAACTCAGTTCGAGGATAACTGACATATACATACAATTATCTATTCAAAATACTCAATTTACTTTTTCTTTTTTTTTTAAAGCATCCCAGCATTTAGAGTAGCTTTTGACCAATTCTGCTTTCTCAGTTGATGGCAAAAGCACACCCAGTATATGTGGAGAGGCTGTCGTCTGCTTCATCTTTTACTATGGCGAAAAAGGAGGGTCCATAAGCTTGGAAATGTTGAAAACTACTGCCCTGAACCAAAGAGGTGGCTGACTGTGGGAGTTCTGAGATTTCCTACTTACAGAAAATCTAGCAAATCACTGCCATGTAAGGGTAGTACCAAATAACGGTCATTCTTACCAAGGTCAGTGTGCAAGGAATCTTTAGCAGTCTTTCCCGGGCATTTAAAGAGACTATATATAGCATTTTGGGAGGCCAAGGCAGGTGGATCGCTTGGGGTAAGGAATTTCAAGACAAGCCTGGCTAACATGGCAAAAACCCATCTCTACTAAAAATACAAAAATTAGCCAGGCGTGGTGGCACATGCCTGTAATCCTAGCTACTCTGAGCTCAGAGTCTCCAGAGTAGATGCTTCAGAACACTGGCTCCACGGCACATCAGCAAATGTTATATGAAAAAATGGGTTCCATGAGTTTGGAAATGCTGGGCTATACAATGTGCTGGCCTGCAGGACTGGTGCTCATTTTGAGAGTCTATGCCTTTCATCTGATAAACTTTAAAAACGGATACTCTTAGCCTCACTACACCCCACAAGCTTATAAAATATTCACTGCTTTCCCTTTGCTGAGATATGAGAAAAGGGTAACAGAGGATGGATGGTGAGAAAGCAGCCTCCCTGAGAGGCACCTCCAGCTTAGAGGGATGAAGAGGGGATAAGTCATGTGGAGTCATGCAGCAGGTGAGCTCAACCAGGGCTCCTAATCCAGTCTTACCCTTGAGATCTTCTGGAAGTACCGTGATATTAGTATTCGCAACGTGTTAGAAGTAGACGTTTCGGCTGGGTGCAGTGGCTCACGCCTGTAATCCAAGCACTTTGGGAGGCCAAGGCGGGAGAATCGCTTGATGTCAAGAGTTCTAGACTACCCTGGGCAATGTGGTGAAACCCCCGTCTCTACTAAAAATATAAGAATTAGTCAGGCGTGGTGGTATGTGCCAGTAGTCCCAGCTCCTTGGGAGGCTGAGGTAGGAGAATTGCTTGAACCCGGGAGGCAGAGGTGGCAGTGAGCAGAGAGCAGAGATTGCGCCACTGCTCTCCAGCCTGGGCGACAGAGGGAGACTCCATCTGGAACAAATAAACAAAAAAAGAAGTAGATGTTTCATTTGTCCAGGACACTAGCAGAGGAGTAGGGGGTAGTACTGGAAGCCCCCAAGCTTGGTAAATTTACTTAGCAGACATTCACACAGGCTTGTGAAGACTGCTGGGCTGGAAACTTGACCTAGGAGCTTGCCAGAGCCTTTAATATGTTAACGTGCATTGTGAATTTCCAAAGTAGTGACTAAGTACGCCTTATGTCTCAAAGTTTTTACTTGTCTTTTTTTCAAGAAGCACCTCTGTCAGAATTCATTTTAAGGGTTATAAACACTGGAAATGCTGATTTATTGCCCTTTCACCTCTCTTCCCTTTGCCTCTCTCACTTGATCTTCCAGTTAATAGCATTTCATGAAAGGGCTGCTCTTATGGTCTGAATGTTTCTGTCCCTCCAAAATTCACATGTGAAAATCCCAAAGTGGGGCCTTGTGGGAGGTGATTAGGTCATAAGGGTGGAGCCCTCATGAATGGAATTAGTGCCCTTTTAAAGAGGCCTCAGAGGGCTAGCTTATCCTTCTACCTTGTGAGGACACAGTGAGAAGGCACCATCTATAAGCTGGAAATGCGTGCGTTCTCTTCAGACACTGAAGCAGCCAGGAGCTTGGTCTTGGACTTCCCAGCCTTTAGAACTATGAGAAATGTATTTCTGTTGTTTAGAGGCTACTCAGTCTATGGTATTTTGTTATAGTAGCCCCAACAGCCTAAGACAGATACTGAATGGGTGCATCATGTCAACATTTGGCATTTCTTCTTTGTCAGCATTCTGTAACTTATTCATACTTTCAGCTGATAACCTGGAATAAGTCCCAAGTTTCTCAATAATGACACAAAGTCCATCAAGTCTTGACCTGCTGGTTCAATTCAAGCATCATTATCATCCGAAGTCTGTGCCAGGAGCTGTTAGAGCTGATTTATCAAGAGTCCCAAGCATCAGCAACTATGTAAATGGCATCCTTAAGATTGAACTCTTCTGGAAAGTCACAAATTCTAGGACTCTGTTAACTGCAGCCAGCAAACCATTAGCAAAAGCAAATGCAAAAAGATGCACTTGCTCATCATGGATTGTAGAATTCTGTGGTCACAAGGCTATATTGTGGGTGTCACGGTGAGTAATCATAAGAGGGTGTGAGAAGCATTTGCCCAGAAACAATTTTTTTCCATTTTTATCCAGTTTTGGTGGCTTTGCTTTGAATGGATGTCACTGGTCTACAGTGGTTATGGAACTGGTCAGAACACGTTTCTAGCTACCTACACTTTTCTTTCTCCCTTCCTTCTCTTCTGCCCTCCCTCCCTCCTTTCTTTCTTTTCTCTCTTTCTTTCTTCTGTTTTCTACAACTTTATTGAAGCATATTTTCTTCAATGAGAGTACGTTTAAGCTGCTCAGCTCCTGACAGGAACTGGTCCTAGAATCTAAAATTCCTGCTCCTTTCATGGTTTAGAAGCCACATGGACTGAATTCAAATCCTGGTGAGATGTTTTCCCAATTGTGTGACTATAGGTAAGCCAATCTCTCTAGTTTGGCTTATTATCAGAATTAAAGATGATGAAAATTAAAGTAACTAATTACATTGAAATTAAAGATGATTAACAGAGAAACCTCACCCTGGCTTCCCAAGGCTGAATGGGCCCTATAACCAGCTCTCCATTCTCCCCAGTCACTTCCTACCTGTAAAAAGCATGCTGCTTTTTCCTATTATCTGTTTTGGGTTACATCAAATATTAACCACAGGGTTGGTGTGTTAGCAAGTCACAGCGTTTGAAGAATCCTAATCGGCTCAGACTTTGGAACAGTTTCCTTTGGGAAGGAAAGGGGACGGAGGATGACCTTAATGACTCCTTGACCTTGAAGTCAGCCTTGCAAGTCAACTAAAAGAATGTGTCGCCCGGCAACACGCAGAGTCTCCCTGACGTGGCCCAAAGACAGCAGTGAAACAGCATCCTCAAAGGAGGGCATTGACTTCAGTGTTTGCTGGATTACCGTACATTTTTCTCAGAATGCTTACGGTGCTGAGAGCCCTGTCCAGAGGGTCTGAAGTAAGGTGGAGGTTATTCTAGATTCTCTTTCGGGGCGGGGAGAATGGCCGGCACAGTAGGGGCCTTCTTTGGGCCAGCTAACATGACCTGAAGTCTAGCTTGTTTTATGCAGCGCTTTAGCCACGGAGCAGGGGAGGCGGGTGTTGTTGGACTAAATCCAACCACTGGTCGATGGATGGAAACTGGTCAGGGTATCCAGGAGTTTCTGCGACCATTTTCCATACAGCTTGGGTAATTTTCGGGTCATAGGTCCCAGTATCTGGCCACCCAACTCCAAAAGATGGCTATTCTAATTCACACAAAGAGCAGAGTTTTCCAGGGTTTAATTTTACCCCATATTGGCCTGAGAACCCAACCTTGAAGTTGGCCATCATGCATTGGAGGGGGGTACAAGGCCGGGAGCTACAAGGCCGGGAGCTAGACGACCCCATTTATTTTATTATTATTTTGTTTAATGCCAAATTTCCCCAAGAGATTACACTAATTTAAAACTGGCTTCACTGAGGATTTGAACTGACAACCTTGCAGTTGCGAATGCTGCGCCCTGAGGCAGGGCGGCCTGCCTGAGAGCCGGGCGGGGCTGGTAGCCAGCAGGAAAAAAATGCTTTTTGTGTCAGTTTAAAACGGAGCTCCAGCCGCTGGGCCAGCTGCGAATGCCCCGCCCCTGAGGCTTTTGGTCGCCTTGACACAGGGACCCTAAAAAGCATTAAATCCCTCTCTCCCTATCTCTCCCTGCTCCTCTCTCTTTGTCCCCTCTCCTACTTTCTTGTCCTCTCTTTCTCGTCTCTCTCTTCTCTCTCCTCTCTTTTCTCGCTCTCCTCTCTCTTCTTCCCCTCTCCCCCTCCCCTACTTGCTTCTCTCCCCCGGTAGTAACTCAGGCCTTGTGGTTTTTACAGTATTTCCAATTTTGGCAGGCATTATACTCGTGTTCTGCCCTTTCCAGCACCCGTTTTAAAAGTGCCCCTACAGATAAATCTGGTAAGGAAGGTACAATTAATTTAATGGGTCTGTCTTTTGTACGGGCCAGGGGAACAGGCGGAAGGGGCCAAGGGTGAGGATAGGATTCCCCTAAGAAGCCCCAGAGGGGCCGGTAACAGGCCTTGTATAGGCTGAGTGCCGCTTGGGCATGATGGCTCACGCCTGTAATCCCAGCAATTTGGGAGGCCAAGGCTGGTGGATCACTTGAGGTTAGGAGTTCGAGACCAGGCTGGCCAACATGGTGAAACTCTGTCTCTACTAAAATTACAAAAATTAGCCTGGCGTGATGGTGGGTGCCTGTCATCCCAAATACTCAGGACACGAGGCAAGAGTAATCGCTTGAACGCTGAAGGCGGAGGCTGAAGTGAATGGAGATCACCTGGAAAATGGAGTGAGACTCCATCTCAAAACAAACAAAAATTGTGTGGTTTATAAAAGAGAAAGTTTTTTAGTGGTGGTGGTGACGTGAAGCTTAGAAAAATGCCCAGGCATACTTGATAGCACCTATTAGCTTCCGTACACGATAGTCTCTATATCTGAGTTCTTGCTAAGGACTTTTCTTAACTTTTGCTGTCTAGTCAAAGAAAGCATTTTAACCTTGCCTGGGCACTGTAGCATTGCAATGAGCCTTCCTACCCATTACGAGGGGTTCTAGCAGGTGGCCTCTCAGAGATTTTGGTATGTAGTTACTTTAAACCAGAATGGTTTTATTGAATCTGAGGCCATCCATTCCTCAGAGGGAGTCACTAAGTTTAGAAAACCAGCCCTACTCCTCTTCCAGCAAATGAGACAGAAGACCCAAGAACAATGATGTGTTCAGTGACCAGGCTTGGCAGTGGGGAGAGAATTAGACAAGAGATTTCAAGAAAAATGAAAATTGCCTACACAGAATTTAATTTTATGGAAACTGAAATGGAGGATGTTGCATTTTTCCTCAGCCTTAAATTTATGAAAAGTAAAGGCGAAAGTGAGATGTTTCCACCTGGGAGGAGGAAAGAAAAAGCACTCTCAAGTTCCAAGCCAGCCTGCCCGAGGACAGTGGTTACTCAGTAACTCTCTTTAGAACTGGCTCAGCCAAATTTGGTGTTACAAGACCCTTGGGCTTAAAAAGAGTATTTATTTATGATTGTGCTCCAGTATTTCTTCTCATTCTTACAAGGCAGCTGAATATTTTTTAAAAATCAGAAAGTAACAAAAAAGTAGACAACTCAGGTAAAAAAATATATTCTGAGACAGTAGAATATTCTGTCATTGTAAACAAAAAATATTGAGAAACTAAAATTTCCTGTTTAAAGTGCCTTAAAAATTCATATAAGACTATTTCTGAGTTTTTTTCAGAATTTAATTTTACATTGACTCTGATAGGGCTCTGATGACTGGAGGAACACCAGGGTTCTTGGTCTCGAGCTGATAGGATTAATGGCATGGACACATGTGGAGTGGTTTTAAGGAGCGAAAAGTTTAATAAGCAAGAAAGAAGGAAAGAAGAAGAAAATAGCTCCTCAGTACAGAGACAGAGAGAGGGGGATTTGAACAAAGAGAAAACCCTGTGTGCACGGAAAAGCGGCTGCTTATGTTTGGATGCTGAAAGAGGTGGTGTCTGGTTTGCATAGGGCCCAGGGGATTGGTTTGACCAGATGTGTCATTCCCCTAGCCAGAAAAAAACCTGGCCCTCGCACCTTAGCCCTTTAGTATGCAAATGTAGGTCACCATGATGTTCTGAGCCCACGGTGTTACCTGCAGGTGGCCATGGCATTTGGTACACTTAGCGACCAGGAAAAGACGGCGGGGATTGCCAGTTTCTAAGGGCCTGCATTGGCATATAGAAGCTTGCCGGCCCAGCCCTTCAAGCCACCTTTTCTGTTAGGAAAGAGATGATTCAGAGGTTCTTATTACAGGAAAAATTCCACCAAGAACCTTTACCCTTACTATCTGCCTAAAAATTATTTCTTAATAGCTTCTGTATCAACTCCATAAAAATTCATAGCCCTGGGTCATTGACTGGTCCAAAGGGTCAAGGACCCAGTGCTCAGTAAAAGCCCAGAGAAACCATGAGCAGGAGAGGAGATTATAAGGTCAACAAAATGTGAAGCGAGGGCACAGGGCTAATGCGTGGTCCTGAGAAGGTCTAGTTCGGCCCCCAGCTCCCACCCACCTCCCCACAAAGAGAGGTCATTTTGGGAGGCGGTAGCTGCTAGGCTGCCCTCGCATCAGGGAAGTCTGGCCTTTTGGTCAAATGTTTGTGAAACAGATTTGGAAAAACGGGGGTAGAGTGGCGGAACTGTAAAACACGATGAGGGAGAAGGAAGGAGCCTGGGGTCTAGAGGTCAAAGGTCACGCTGGCGGTGGAAGGGCAAGGGAAGCCCCTGTGGGCTGGAGCAGAGAGTGGAGGAAGAGGAACGGCCTGGAGGAGCTGGGTGCTACTCCAGACCTGAGAACTGGAACGGACTGTCTCATGGGTTCTCAAAGCATGATCTGTGGACCAGCAGCCTAAGCATGGCCTAGGAACTTCTTATAAATGCAGTTCTCAGATCCCACTCCAGATGGACAAAATCAGAGCTCTGCAACTGAGGCCCAGCATTCTGTTTCTGGCTTTTTAAATTCCAGTTTTATTTTTTAGAGACAAGGTATTGCTGTGTTGCTCAGGTTGTACTCAAACTCCCAGGCAATCCTTCACGTCAGCTTCCAAAGTAACTGGGCCTATAGGCACATTCCACCACACCCAGCCCACTTTAATTCGCCTCTCAGGGGATTCTGATGACTGCTCCAGTTTGAGAACAACTTGTTTAACAAAATGCTGTGTTTCAGGTACTGAGACCCCACACAGCAATTCATGAAACCAACTGTTTACTGGCCCGACTGAGCTGCTGTAACAAATTATCACAAACACAGTGGCTTAAAACAATGCAGACTTACTCTCTTTACAGCTTTGGAGGTCAGAAGTCCAAAATCAGAATGACTGGGTTAAAGTCCACGTCTCAGCAAGGCTGGTTTCTTCTGGAGGCAGTGAGGGGAGACTTCATCACCTCGTCATTTCTGGCTTCTAGAACTCATCTTTATTCCTTGGCTCGGGGCCCCTTTCTCTGTCTTCAAAGGGCAGCCACTTCAATTCTCTTGCCATCACACTGCCTTCTCCCCTAATGCTCATCCTACTGCCAGCCTTCTATAAAGGACCTTGTGATTACAGTGATTAAAATGAACCCTCTTGGAACAATTTCTGTATCCCAAGATCCTTAACTTAATCAAACCAGCAAAATCCCTTTTGCCATGAAAGGCAACCTATTCACAGGTTCTGGGGATTAGGAATGTAGACATTTTTGGGGAGGCCATTATCCTGTTTCCTACAGAGAGGAAGATGAGAAATATGCACTTTCATTTGCTTGTATTCACATAAATAAACAGTTTTCATGCACAAGACACTAATAAATCTGATTTCCTGTGAAGGATAGGGAGCATGAGGGGAAGGAATGGAGCTAGGACTTCCTTCTCAAAGTTGACTTTTTATATTATTTTGGGCTTTGAGCCAGGCAAATGTATTACCTTTTACACAATGTTAACCACCAAAAAATAAAGAGAATGAGACCCCTTTTAGTAATTTCTGGCTGTTGAACCATTCTGTTTGAATATGACATGTCAGAGATCAAACCACTGGGACTTTTGGAGTCCCAGAGTTTACAAGTATTGAAAGCAAAAGCATTTTAGTGGTGATGTAGGTAGCAGGAGAAGAAACAGAATCTTGCTTGGGCATCAACAAAACAAGACAGGCACTAAGTCAAAGAAGAGGGACTAAGCTTGACCTTCAAGGAAAGTTAATGTTTTGGACTCTGTTCATGTTTTTGAGTGAAAAAGTTCTGCAGATCTTCCAAATGGCCAACAAAGGAAGAGGGGTTGAGATGCCCATTCCTTTCTCCTTAATTAAAAAAATAATAAAGTATTATGGCCACTAAACTGCCTTTGCAAAAATTATAGCAGTAAGGGAACTCTAACATAACTGACTCCATCTTGCTTCTACCGGGCTGACATGCTTTTGCTCATTCTTGTGTGGAAATCATAATAGTCCCTTCCCTCCTTGAACTGATCTCCTCCTTGTTCAAAAATTGAAACCATATTTGCAAATATCAACAATAGGTCACAAGGTTAAAATTATGGTAGGGGCCTGAACTTTGCTAAAGAATAGACATGGGTGAACAATAACTGTTCATTGTTTGCTTAACTTGCATTTCTGTAAGTTGCTTACTGCCCCAGAGTTATGCAACTGGAGGTTGCAAGATTTGTAATTTCTCCAACTACTCCTATGGATAATATCACTATTTTGAAACCTAAAGAACTGTTATTCCAAATATTTTTCAGATTTAGCATTCTAGCAGACCAAGAGATGTCACCTGGTCCTGGGACCCCTCCTCAGAACTGACTCAGCTGCATGAAGGCAGTTTAGACACCCCTGAAATTTCATCCTCAGCCCATCAATTATTTCAGTTCCCAAGCCCCCTACCCACCACAGTACTCTTAAAAACCCTAGTAGCTGAATTGTTAGAGAGGTGGATTAAGAAAAATCCCCCATTCTCCTCACTTGGATGGCCCTGCTATAATTAAGCTCTTTCTTTGCTGCAACACTTGCTGCTCTTAATGCATTGGTTTTTTTGGGAGGCAGCAGGCAGGAAGAACCTGTCAGGCTGTGACATAAATTGTATGCTATTTTCTTAAATAATAATAAATAAGAGAGAGCTCTTTGCTCTGAACATGTGAGAGAATGCCAGGCACTTTTATGCTAATGCTGATCATTAGTTTACTGTTGAACATTATGCTATACAGTAGAGCAGGACAACTGAGATTTTAAGACACAGCTTGCCTCATGACAGGGAAATCAAGTGCATGCAGTTAAAGGAGCATCTGCATACAGTTAAACACTGTGTATACCACCAAGAGCATTTCCAACTTCGTTATGCCCAACAAGAACTCTTTTGTCTCCCCGTCTCGTCTTACTGCCCAAACTCCAATGAAGACTCCCAGGCAAAGATGTCTCCAAGGACCATTTTGTTCGTGTTCTGCATCTCCTCAGTGGTTCATCATTTATCATTTTTCCATTCAATATGTTCATCGACTCCCCATACACTTGGCCTCCCTGATCACCCTGGTCCTACATGCCAGCTGATACTGGCTACCTCTGACATGGAGCAAACAGTTTCAAGTGTTAGCATGCTTTTTATTTTCATTTGCAAGTTTGCAATTATTGTTCCAGCTGGGGCAGTCTGGCCTTCTCAGTCCCATGTATTACAAGGTTATGCCAGGCTGTATGCTAGATGGAGGGTTGGGAAGCAGGTCACAAAGAAAAATCAAGACATAGTCCCTGCCCCTCAAGTAATAGCCCAGTAGAGACCACCAACACACAAATACCTAGAAATGCCATAAGCACCAAAACAGAGGTATGAATAAAGAGCTAAGGAAAGACATATACAAAAAAAAAAAAAGAAATGAATTCTTCCTGGGAAAGTCACAGAAAACAAAGAGAAATGATATTTAAGATGGGCTTCTCAGGGTATACAAGAGTTTGCAAAGTAGACAGGGAATGATAACCCACCCCAAGTCACTGGAAGAGTTTAAAGTCTGCCAGTACACAGACAATCTTAATGGACAGTCCAGTGTGTCAAGATGGCAGCACCTTTTCTGCCTCGGGGAGGAGTGCTCAGGCAGAAAAGGCAGGGTTAAGTTATAAAAGGCCTTATGGCAAAGAGGACTCTGGAGGTAACTAAAGGCAGTAGGGCTCTTCTGTGAAGATGTGTGTCTAGATAAGATTTGTGTTAGGGACATAATTCCAAAGGCACTGTGAGCCCTTTGTGAGTTTAGTAGGCTTTCCTGAAAATGTGGGAAGCTTCTAGGGAGGGGCTGCATCATTCCACGCACCATCCATCCTCATGGTATGGCTGCCTTATCTCTCTCCCCCCCCATCTGGACTCCTCAGCCCTGGAAAGTTCCAGATTCTTTTCCATCTATTATGCAGAGTAGTTTCTCCACTTCTCAAGCCTTAGTCCCAGACAACACTCAAGCCTATAAGGGGCTCACTTCTATGTTTAATTATCAAAGCATTTTTCTAAATAAAGGCAGTTACTTTGCTGAGATACATTTTGATATTGACTGTTAAAGACAATATAAATTTATCTCACCAAACATGAGCCATCTATCGTATCAGCAACATCCTAGATATTTTACACACAATGAAAATTATCTGTGCAGCATACTTATGCTTGAGAAATACAGCACTATTCTCCAAATCATTTTAGCATTTCAACATGCAAGGTAAAATAACTACAGGACACTTCATTAAACTTGTTTTAAAAAAGGTTTATTCATTACAAAAAGTTATACTAAAGCTAAAAACATATAAATTCAGGTCAGGCTATATTAAAATACACACATAGCCTTCTTTGCAAAATTATTAAAGGTTGAATTAAACAGACGGTTTAAATAAAATAAAGTACTCTTTGAGGACATTTTTGTCAGATTAACTATAACAGTGTAGTGTAGTTTTTAAAATTACAGTTGAAAAGTTTAGCTGTCTTGGAAGTCAAATTCATCCAATTGTTCAGATTTCAGTTACTACTCAATATGAAGCCACCATGCTGGCTTTGGCAGAATTAATTTCATTTGCATTATGGAAAGTTCTATATTACAAATCTAGTCTCCTATAATATGAACAGTGAGTAGTCAGAAGTATACAAAGGGTTAAATAGGGTAAAGACTTTGGCTGAGAAAGGAATGGCCTTAGTTCTACCATATAGTATCTTCTCTAATTAAAATGATTGGGAAATATATGGAAGCAGAAATCAGCACAAAGCATATACTCATCTAGAAATAACTTTCAATTAAAAAAAAAACTCTCAAAACCAGCACTCATTTCTCTGAGATAGGTTATAAGTATTTTACAATCTCTTGCTATATTAAATTGAGTTAAAGGTACTGACGAGTCTATATGCAAATGGATTTAAACACTAATTTGATTTCTGACCAAGCTCTGGAGAACTGTGACATCTGGGTGTTGGTGTCACTCACACAGGTGGTAAAGAACTTTCATAACAAAACTACATGCTCCACACCAACTGGGCACTGGCTTCCAAACCCAATTCCACTTCAGGTCAAACAACCTTAAAGAACTATCTAGAGGCTAGTTAAATGTTAAATAGTATTTTCAAGAAAATACGCTTTTTGCTTTACAGCTTATATTCTTCAATTTCCTAGATGAAAAGTTACTGATTTTGAACTTTAAATGCTGTAATTCATATGGGGTGAGAATATGCTCATGAAAAACAAAAGGCTCTTATTGCATTTCAGAAGTCTTAAATGTGAATAAATTTCTAGAAATCTACCACAGTATCTGTTTTTTACAATGCTAATCCTTGTCAAATGGAATTTGCTAATGGCTGATTAACTCAAGTGATTAAAATACAAAAGACATAAAATCTATTCCAGTAATCTTCATTGATACAGCCCAATTAAAATCAGCCCAATTAAACATTTCTTGGAATATATTTACAGGGAAGTTTTACTGTTTCACTTAGTTTGGTTTTTTTTTTTTTGAGATGGAGTTTCACTCTTGTCACCAGGCTGGAGTGCAGTGCTGCGATCTCGGCTCACGGCAACCTCCGCCTCCCGGGTTCAAGTGATTTTCCCGCCTCAGCCTCCCGAGTAGCTGGGATTACAGGCATGCGCCACCACACCCAGCTAATTTTGTATTTTTAGTAGAGATGGGGTTTCACCATGTTGGCCAGGCTGGTCTCTAACTCCTGACCTCAGGTGATCCACCTGCCTTAGCTTCCCAAAGTGCTGGGATTACAGGCCTGAGCCACCACGCCCGGCCTAATGTTCCGCTTGGGCAGTGTTGGTATACAAACAAGGGCTAACAGTATGGAGTCCCAATACTAGACTATAAAACCATGTAATCAAAGTTTTGAAAAGTTGGAAAAATGGTGTATATACTGCCACTGGAAATTAAAGAAAAACATATGCCAGTATTGACTTACAGATGAAAATGATGCTGACAATAGACAGCAATCTGTTTTTCCGTCTCTAGGTTTGTGAGTTTCTGCTACGATTATTTCTCTATACATGTGATATGAAAGAAAGAAACTATCATTCTGTCCTCTATCCCAGTCCATTCCCCTATATAGGCAAGTCTTTGACTTATATCCTTTCTTTGAACTTACTGTGTAATCTTAGAGGCAAGATTCATGCTACTCTTTCTCAAATAATCTGCAGTCCTTGAAAAGACGTCAAGGAATTTAACCCACTGACGTCCTAATCTTAGTAAATAACACTAAAAAAATTATTGAGCCAACTTCAATAGCAAATTCTCTACAGAGCATCTTTCCCTGTGAGCATCTTTATAAATGTATATTCAAGTTATGCTGGTTAGTCACTCTTACCAACCTCCTGGTCTTACAGAATGATCAAGAAAGTACCTGTTCATCTATAATAGAGCCAGAACTGTGACTGTTTTTAAGCTAAGACAACACAACGCATTTCTCCCTTGCCAGCCGAGGTGGCAGTGGAGGCCCCGGGTGGTTCAGACCTCCCCAAAGGTGGGAATCTTCACTATGTTCTCTCCCCTCCAGTGAGCCTCCTTCTCTTTCATTTATTCCCTTCTCTTTTCTGCTTTCAGAGAGAAGCTGTTTGAGCAAGAAAACAGGATATTTCCTGCCAGGAAACAGACATAATTTGAGGGGCTCAGCACAAAATGAAATCATGAGGCCCTTCTTCAAACATTATTAAGAATTTCTGCTAGGGTGATGGATGCAGCAAACCACCACAGCACGTGTATACCTACGTAACAAACTTGCACGTTCTGCTCGTGTACCCCAGAACTTAAAGTATAATAATAAAAAAAAGAATTTCTGCTATAGCAGAGCCCTGAACCAAGTGTGGGGTCCTTCTACATGTGGGTCCCCGTGCTGCTACACAAGTTACACACTAAGAAAGCCAGCCTGCCTAGGTTCCCTGCCTACTCAGATTGCCAAAAGGAGACAAAGTATCTCAGCTGGGTTGTCCAGGTGAAAAGCAGAAATTTTTTATGATGATTCAAACACTGTTACCAATTGGGAACCAAGTGGCATTTCACTTTCGGCAGGAAAATTTCTATTCCTAAAATCTCATGTTGGACTGATTGGTTTTCCCCTATAATTCTTATTATACAAATAGTTAGGCTTGGTCTTTAAATGCCCCTTATTTTAATAGAACAATTAATCAGACATGATGAAATTTCTGTATTAATCCTATATAATTTTTTTTTAATTTAAGCATTTCTTAACTGAGAAGGGTCTAAATATTACTAAAGCAAGAGGACATCTTTAAGGGAAAATACAATTGTAAAACAGCTTTATATTCTAGAGTGAAAGCCTTAGTTTTAGCCTATGGTATATTTTGTTCCCTTTTAAGACCACAATGGTAGTTTTTTCCAAAGAGAACTAATAAACATATTAAACTACATGGTAATTTTTCTAACACCCACATTGGTTTCGGTTAGAAGAATTTTACTGGAACCTGGAGGTATCCCATTCTTCATAATAATAAAAAAGAAATGTAGTATATAAAAGCTCCAAGTTACATTACTAAGCAACGACATTTCCGGGAGTGAATATACTTCCTGTATTCCGCAAGCTGCTTCAAGTACATATTCGATGGCCATCTGTGCTTTTCAACAAAACTGCGTTCTTCCACTGAAGTTTTAAGAAAAAGAATGTTAATTGAATATGTTTTATTATGGATCAATGAAGATATCATTGATATCTACTAAAAATAAAAAATAAAAAAAGTTAGCTGGGTGTGGTGGCGTGCAACTGTAATCCCAACTACTGAGGAGGATGAGGCAGGAGAATCTCCATCTCCATTCTCCATCTACTGTTTAACCTCATTATAATAATAATAATAATTATAATTATAATAATTCAGATTATTAAGGTCTTGATTCAGGCTGCAGGACCATACCAACTAACTGCTCAGGGAAATTGGTTCTAAGTTTCAATAGGCAGCAAAGGTGACATGAAGCTACTCCTTCAGTAAATATTTAAAACCAGAAAAAAGTTATTACAGATGGGCTCTGGCAGCCAGCAAAGCAAAACAAAACAAACAAAACTCCATAACACATAACACATAATATTGAGCTAAATTAAACTGTGAGAAGAATGAATTCATAAATGCCAAGGATAACATATTCCTGTGCACTGCTGTTTGTGTTAATGAGTCCAGTATATAAAATCCTAATAGTTAATGACCTATTTAACTGGGTTCTGATGTATCTGTGTCTGTAGTGACATGACCTCTTTTCCAGTCTCACTTTTTAAATTTCTAAACATCACTAAAAATGAAAAATTCTCAGTCAACAGAAAACAAGTTGTAGAATTCTAGTAATAACTTGAGAACTTTTGAAACTGAAGATGGGCAGTTCTATAAGGAAGGTGTAGAGTGACTGTGACAAGAACCTTTCCCAACTTCAAGTGACCGTGTGACGTGGGCCAGATAGAAGGTACCAGAGAGAAGTGACTGCGACCCTCTGGAGAGGACATGCTCCTTTCAGTAGGCTGCCACTGCCAAACCACATGTTGCCACGTAGAAAGACAGGCTTGGGGCAGCCAGATCTTCCAGTTTTTCAAAAGTCAGAAATATGGCATTTTCAAATACCAGTACTATGTATTTTAAAACATACTGTGGGGTCCAAATAAAACCCCTTGGCAGGCTACACCTAAACCACAGACAGCCAGTCAGTAACTATTGATTTAGACAATTAAATTCTCCCTTATTCAAAAGGCGCTTTTTTTCCTCTGACCAAGAAGGCGACACTTCATAGCAGGCTCCTGGACTCCGAAGAGGCACTGCAGAATGAGAGCTCTCATGATTCTCTTTTAAATTCCCATCAAAGGAACAGAAGATAACACTGACACAGCCTCAGCTCCTCAGCCTGCTACCTCACATTGCACTGGGAGCCCTGCTTTGCACCCTGCCCCGTGTCATAACATACTTAATAGGCAATTGGATAAGTAATAACATATGATAAAAATTCATAATGAAAAGGATGTATAGAGCATCTTTCTCCCAAGGTTGTAATAGCACTCCAGGTATACCATATATCTATACAAGATAGTAAGTAGAAAATAACCTTATTCTTCTTTTACAAATAAGAGTGATCTAAGGTAGCATGAGGAAAGTGGCTCCAGGACCAAAGTGCAATTCATTTAACTTTTAGCTAGCTTCTTAAAGAATAACTATAGAAGCAGCTACTTAAAGAACAGCTATAGAAGAATGTTCCTTCTAACTGACAGCAAGGAACAAGACTTATCTTAATGAACCAACTTTGTTTTTTCCTTGCACAAAGTACAGAGCTAATAAATACCTGTTGTTTTATTTTGATGTGATTATGCTTCTCTACTGGACTAATAGTTGACTTATGTAAGGAGGCTCCCAATAGACATATAATGTTTGTTGACTGGCTGAATACATCTCCCAAAAACTGATTGTGTGTTCCTGGGTTTCCTTAACTGTACAACAAGTAGTGAATAAAAACAAGAGGGTTTTACTTTTTTTTCTTTTAGAGATAGGGGTCTTGTTATGTTGCCCAGGCTGGACTCAAAGTCCCAGGTTCAAGCAGTCCTTTAGTCTCAGCCTCCCAAGTAGCTGGGATTGCACCAAGGTGGGTACACCATCTCGACCATGTGATTTTTATATCTTTTACCAGCAGAATCTTTTTTACAACGTGGAATTTTAGGTAGAACTCAAGATATAAAATAGAAAAAGTGGGGAACTACTCTGACTGAAGGTGGGAGGGAAGAGTCCAAGAGCTGTAAATTTTAGCCTTCCTTTCCCTTTCCCTTATTCCTTCTCTTCTCCTCAGACTCCTTACTTTCTGCTCCCCTACCCTAGAAGACACTTCAGTTATCTCCACGTAGATTTGTCCAGAGTGTGAAACTCCTTGACTAGGTAATCTTTCACTTCCTTTTCTTTTTAGCTCAAATTTTCTTCTAGTCTATGCTAGATAGTAATATGAGCAAACCACCGCATCTAAACTTCCTATCTGACAACTATTATATTTTCATTTTATCTTCTTATGCAGTACTCAGTACTTCACTCTTTGGTTTTAATCTTTATAATTTACCTTAGAAAGCATATTACATATACTTTTAGTAGTAAGTTTCACAACATTCTTCTATATATAAAAAACTGTTATTCCAAAGTAATATAATGGACTCCCATATAGATCTACTCAGTAAATACAGATATCCAGTACAATAAAACTATATATCATATAGTTACAACAGTTAAATTCCTGTATAAAAAAATTTAAATCTGTACTCTTTAAACTTTGCTACTGACTTAGGTAGTTAAAACTAAGATATCATTTATCACAACCAAATGCCACCTGAGGACATATTTCATCATCTGACCTATTTCAGGAGAAAAAATGTGTTTAAAAATGGATGGGAGCTATAAAATGATCATTAGAAAACTTCTTGTGGAACACAGGTTAAGCCGCTTATATAACAAAGGTGACTATAAATTGTGTCCTCAATTACCATACTGCAAAATTTACAGGAAATTTATTACATTGACTATTCTTATTTTGCTAAAACTACTACTTCTACAACTTATGTCTCAAATCTAAGAACAAAGAACATAAACTTTTCAAAGCAGAAATTGGCACTTTACCTGAAAGATCCTGAAATTCAGGCTTTTGACTGAAGATGAGGTAGTTAGTAGCAATGAAATGAAGTAGCCAGGTTGAAAGGCAATCAGAGTGGTGAAACTGCAAGAAAATGAAACGTGAAACAATATTGCACATAATGGCCACCAGTATGACGATGAATCAAGATAACAGCCCGGGAGCAATCACAGAGAGCCCATATCCATGTTTAATGTGCCTTTACCTGATGCAGCCTTCAGTCTACTGAGACAGAAGACAGGATGAGGGAGCACTATTAACAAATGATATTAAAACTGCATCATTCTCAGAAGAAGCCAAACCAACAGTGAATAACAATCTACGGCTGCTGGAGTGGCCAAACCTCTTTAAGCAATGCATGGCTGCATCTGCTTGAGGTTCTTGAAGATTTAATTTAAGCTTTTAATCTAAGGCTATGGACTGCACTAACTGCACCTGTATCTGTGTAGCAGCTGATGGTGAGCAATGTTAAAACAAGTTCACCTGAGGAGCAAGACAAACACTATTTTTAGGGGGAATCACCAAAGTTTGAACAGATAGGGTTTAAACAAGAGTGGAGATAAATAATCTCCACCTCAATTCTTGTATTTTAAGAGTTCTCCTTGATGGAAACCTGCAGGTAAATCATGGTAGAGAATTGAGAGAAGTTAAGGCAAAATGGACAGAGAAGTGAGAGAATACCCACACTGCCCATCTATTTACGAAAGTATGTGTGATGTTTCCTGACACACAGTACAAAACTGGCAGAGTGATCAGAAATTTTGATTATTTGAAGAACTACTTGGAGTCAAATACTGCTAGAAGGCAATTTCACTCCTAAAACTCAGAGAAATGGCAAGGGAAAAGTTGGCAAATTCTGACCAACAGGGTGAACTGACTGGTGAAGTGAAACCTCAAACTAGGAACTTCAAAGAAAACTTGGGAAGAAAGTGTCTGTTACCTGGAATTCATAATTGCCAAATTAGGAACCACCAGGAAAAGAAAAAATAAAAACTGGTAAATTTAGGCTTAATCTTAGAAACTAAAAAGTCTTCAGAAACAAAATTCAAAATGAGCTGGTATCTTAGATTGTTTTAAATTCAAGGGGAAAAGATGAGGATAATCAGAGTCAGAACCATGGAATCAGGGAAAACAAGAATTTCTGACAGTGCAATCGAAAATGCTTCTGATGAGGGACCACATATAGTGGGCAGTGAGGGTAGGCACCTAAAGAAATCAATGGGACCACATGGGAGGTTCTCTTATACACAAATGATTTAAGAGGATATTAAAAGATAAGGAAAAAGAAATTTGTGTTCAATTTTTAAAAATGTATGAACAACTTGTTAGAATAGTATGAAAATGATACATAAAAATGAACTGAGATTGTGAAACTACTAAAAAGAATTTTAAAAACTGTAAACTAAATTTGGGAGCTATTTATTATAAGCTGAATGTAAATATATTTCAAAGAGAGATCAAGGTTTCTCAATTTTTAAATTTGTTTTTATCCCTAATATTAAATAGATGCAACAGTAAGACTTGATTATGAGAGAAATGAAGTCCAAAATAGTTAAGGAGATAGTAGGAGAAGACCTAGATCCTTTAAATAAATTCCCTTCTAGAAACAGAGGTGTTGATTAATGAATTGGTCTCAGCTTGGAGGCAAGCTTTCAGCTGTCACAGATCTGGCCTTTGCCCCATCACGTGGCTCCATGTTAGCAATGTGGACAGAGACAAAAGTTGTCTTGTTTTCGTAATCCTGGATGTTGACATTGATAGGTATAGACCTGTGGGATGCCAGATAATATTTCAAGAAGTACTGACAGTCTGTAGTGATTGACCAAATATATTCCTATGAAAAAGACCTAGAGGGCTCAGCTTACCACAAGTTGAGTACACAACAGTGTGCCACAACCACAAGTCCTGAAACTGTCTTGGGTAGTGGTTGGAAGGCAGGGTGGCCAACAGTAGGATGGGCCATCTGAATAAGCTTTCTGTTTCCAGGAATCAAAGAAAGCGGGAATGAGGATTTGGCAGGTTTTTGACTGGGAGCACAACTAGGGGTTTGGGAGTTGATTTCAACAAAGCAGTCCTAGTTTATTTACAGACCTGGCTCCAATTCATAATTTAGGGCCTCTGTAACTGCAGTTACTTAAAACTAACTGAATTATGTAACCCCCTCTGTTCTCTAAAATCAGTAGCAATATAATTATTGAAAATAAAAGACTTTGAGCTTACAAGAGGCCCAGAAGCAGTGTGTATATATATGGCAGTGATTCCTAATAGAGCGAGATATGAAAACAAAAGGCATTCTGCAAGAATAAATGAGGCACACCAACATCTCCTACATCCAACTGAAACTTCAAAACATGTTCATTATATGAATGAAAAAATGAAGAAGTAAATGAGTTTAGCTTAACCATCCCTATCAGTATATATGGACCAGTTCTGTCATTTTCCTTTTAGGAACCTGAAGATGTGATTGTTTGGGGAAATGCAATGTAAATTCTATTTCCTACAATGCCTGTGTGACACAGTATAGCACCACATTCAAATGACTCTGCTAAGGGCCACTATTTAGTTGAAAACATTCCATATCAGGACATTTTTCCTCCTTATAAAGGGACTGCACACAAACCCTAATGCTTCAAAATTATCTACACAGATAAACAGTTGTGAAGGTTAGCCTCATTAAGCAAACTTGCAAACTAAGACTAGTATTAACGTATGTTAAAAAAGGAGAAATTTTAAAATAATATTATTTAAAAAGTATTTTATAAAAAATCAGGCTATCAGATACACAGAGTCAATTACCTTGGCCTTTTTGAGCAGGTCAACTATATCAAGGTTCATGGATGCCAATTCTCTGCTTGGCATGCTTTGCAGCTGGGTAATGATGAACAGCTCACAGATGTGCTGCAGTCTGGACACTTGGTACATCTCGGCACAGATCAGGAGACACATGGCCTGGAATATGCCAGCTGATGAGAAAAGGGAAATAAGAGAAAATGGACGATAAAACCATTTCTTTAATGACCTAAACACATATATGCACACACAACAAACAACAACCAGAAAAGCATGCTGACCATATCATCCACCATAGAACAGAATGCTCAGGAAAAGCCTTAAGGGAGTCAGCATTCTGCACTATTACTCCATTATATCTATTATTTTCTTTCTTTTTCTTTTCTTTTTTTTTTTTTTTTTTGTAGAGACAGGGTCTCACTATGTTGCTGATGCTGGTCTTGAACTCCTGAGCTCAAATGATCCTCCCACGTTGGCCTCCGAAAGTGCTGGAATTACAGATGTGAGCCACGACACCCAGCCTATTATTCCATTTAAAAAAAAAATCCATTTAAACCTTCATACTCAGAAGTTAATCTATTTTTTATTATTCTTCAGAAAAGGTGATTCTATAATTGCCCTTAAAAATTAATTCCAGGACTATCCAGTAAATCTTTCTGTTAGCTAAACTAGATCCTTGCCATTTTTTTTCTTGGTTTTAGTCTTTAGGTTGGTTGGTTTGTTGTTTTGTTTCTATTGTGATAAACATAACATGAAATTTAGCAATTTTACCCATTTTTCAGTATATGATTCATTGGCATGAAGTACATCACACTGCTGTGCAATCATCACCACCACCATCTGCAGAACATGTTTCTTCTTCCCAAATGGAAACTCCATACCCATGAAACACTAACTCCCTGTTTCTCCCTTTTTCCAGCCCCTGGCAACCACCCAGTTTGGCTGGGGGTGGGGGGGTGAGTTTCAATTACTTCCTAGAAATCTGGTTTCATGTAATTCTCATTCTTATCCCTCCTTATATTCTTACATTTCTTACATTCTTCTGTAGCTATTGAACCAAGAACACTGTGTATGGTGAATATTTAACATAATAACATTACCTGTCTTCTGTGATCTTCCCATTGCATAGATTCCAGTATCTGGCTTAACTTTTTGATTATTCATTTTGACTCATTTTTCCCTAATACACTTTTGCCAATTTTTAAAAATCCTATCATTATTACTGCTTTCCTCCATAATTTTTTCAAATTAGCAAAGTAAAACCTAATATTAGCAATTTCAATTAGTTGAGAGGATGATTGAAAATCAGATTTTCCTGTTATTCCCAATCTGATTAATTTTTAAATTTCATATACAAATTTGCCAACAGTGAAATAATAAACAATAAGTTTTATTTCCAAAAAGAACCAATGGTTTCATTTTTATTAGGCAAAAATAATAAGGCTCTTTTTGAGATGGAGTCCCACTCTGTCACCCAGGCTGGAGTGCAGAGGCACCATTTTGGCTCACTGCAACCTCTGCCTTCCAGGTTCAGGTGATTCTCCTGCCCCTCAGCCTCTCAAGTAGCTGGGACTACAGGCACACATCACCACACCCAGCTAATTTTTGTATTTTCAGTAGAGATGGGGTTCCACCATGTTGGTCAGGCTGTTCTCAAATTACTGACCTCAGGTGATCTGCCCGCCTCAATCTCCCAAAATGCTGGGATTATAGGCTTCAGCCACTGCACCTGGCCATAAGTCAGTCATTAACACTGACGGTAACAACCGCAACTGGCTCCAAAATACTCTACACCAAGCTGCAAAACCAGAATTAATTTAACCAAAACAAATCAATTTGCTTCTTTTTGAACTTCTAAAGTCTTTCACCAGAGGGCTCATGACTTGTTTAAAGCTTATTTCAATATCAAATGTAAGAAGTCTTTGTAACCTAAAAACTAAAGCAGTGAATCTGAAGAGCAGTCTGGCCTGAAATGTGTGTTTGCTTTTACGTTTACTAGGGTGCCTGACTAGGTTCTCTAATCAAGGTCTCAGGCTCCTGAATTGAGCTCCACGGAGCCGCATCTAGTTGTGCTTGTGGTGGGAGCCATCTGGTGGCCAAAGGCTGAAGACTATTCACAGAGGGCTTCCCTGGAGCACCCCAAGGCTCCAGGCCTGTCAAAAAAATGTTACTATTTCTTCAAATGCCTCCACCTAGAAGAACCCTGCAAGATCTGTTTCCACCTAGAGCTGCCGCAGATGTTTGATTCCTGGTCAAAGATAGTCCTTGGTCAGTGAATCTGGAAATGAATCCTGCAGTCCACTGGGCATTCTAAACATCTCAAGAAAAGTTTTCAGAGAAGTCAGTTTGAGGGGTTTCTGACTTTGGCAGAAGTCAAAAGGAGGCTTTTACAAATCCCACATCCTCTGGGCCAGAAAGAAGATCAAAAAAGTCTCAGAATATTGAAAGTCCTTAAAAGTGCCCCAGTCAGAAGTCACAGGCATCAAAGCAGCTGCACAACTCTCTTCTCGTGAAAGGGACAGCACTCCAAGTAACAATCTGCCCCAATCTCTAGAATTAGAGTGGCCATGGGTACCACAAGACAACTCCATTTCCAGTTCCTACAGTGATCCCCATGCTGTAGGTGCTGGCTGGGACATGTGACCTTGTGCTAGCATCACAGACCCATAAAAGGCACCCAATCACTGCACTTCCACTTGAACTGACTGAAAATTCATTGTTCTTCCAGCACCGCCTCCAACTGCTTAGCACATCATTCCATGATGTCAACTAATAACTCTTTCATTTTTTTGAGACAGAGTTTCACTCTTGTTGCCCAGGCTGGAGTGCAATGGTGCCATCTTGGCTCACCACACCCTCCACCTCCTGAGTTCAAGCAATTCTCCTGCCTCAACCTCCCAAGTAGCTGGAATTACAGGCATGCGCCACCATGCCCAGCTAACTTTGTATTTTTAGTACAGATGGGAGTTTCTCCATGTTGATCAGGCTCATCTCGAACTCCTGATCTCAGGTGATCTGCCCTGAGGTGTAATCCCTGCACCTCAGCTTCCCAAAGTGCAGGGATTACAGGCGTGAGCCACCACACCCAGCCAACTAATAAATCTTAAATGAAAATAGATTTCACAGAATGCAATTTTACAAAATGGTCGTGTGGGAAGTAGAAAAGTTCCTTTTTAAAGTTTCCTTTCTTGTTTAAGTGTGCTAATAACTTTGTTAAGCCCTATCTTATGTAGCTGTTAAACACGACATGCTTACAGGCCCATAGTACATTCTGTGTCCTACTACTTTAACCAAGATATCTGTGCTGGACGTGCTCACAGGCATGTCCCAGCTCTCCACTGCTTTCACCTGTTTAGAAAAGTTTTAAGTTATTAGCCAATCGGGTTTTAGTTTAGATTGTGAGGTCTGGCTGCAATCAATGGAGATAAGACACAGCAAATACGACCCCAAATGCATAAGGGATAAGTTTGTCTGCTTTTCCTTTGTTCATCGTACTCTTGTGGTAAGACGGCTAGTGAGAGTACCCTTCCTGCCGTAGTCCAGGGAGTAAAAATTGCATTGCTGAAAGATCCTTTGTCTCAGTGCTGATTTTTCTTTGTGGCACCAAGCATCTATTTGCAAAAGGTGGCAAGGAAAGGAAGAATGATGAGATACTATCAACATTTGTATTGCTAACCTGGGCAGCAGGAGTCTGTGTATAGGTATTCTAAAAACGACAAGAAAGTCTCTTTGGAAACACCATAAACAGGAATCAGGACACTCTTTGCTTCCATGTAGTTACCATTAAACATGGCTGCCATCACTTCACAACGGGCCACCAGGATGGCCCTGTGGGCTGGCACTGTTGCACCTGAAAGGTTCAAAAGGAAAACAAGGACAAGTAAGATAAACCAGTAGGGTTACTCCAGCAACTTTCCTTCTAATTAGACTATTGCATCTACTACATTAGGCACAGATAGGCTGATATGCAGAATCTAAATTTGGGAGTAACAGCTACCATTAATCCAGAAACTTCTTAATTTTCGAGGGAGCAATAAAGAAAGTTTAGATGTCGACCTTGAAACCAACAATTTGCAAGTCAGACAACTGTTTGTTACTTAGTTTATATTTCCAGAAATAGAAACAATGAAATATTTTGCTTCATATTTTTATAATGCAACATCAGTCCATTCCAACTGGCTTGAAATATTAATAATACTACCCCTGCCCATGTACCTCCCAAGAAAACAACCCCATCACCCTTCTGGGCCAGACTCACTGAACAGTCTTGGCCATGCTTCCCCTTATGTGAAACAGGAACCTGTAAGAAATAACCCATAAGCAGTCCACATATCACAGTAGTAATGGCAAGAGGATCTCTCATGGAGCCAAGGAGGGCATTTCAGACTTGAAGAAAATCTGGAAGAGGCTGACCCTCATCCCTGAAGTCTCCGCAGCACACTACCTCCCCAGGCAGCCATTCTTTGTCACGTGAACAATGCCTGCTGCTGGGAGAGCCAGCGCTACTTGGAATTTTGAGGGCCCCTCAGCCTATACTGCTCACTGCAACTCACTGAACTGAACTGACTCTCTAGGAAAAGCTTGCTAGGCTCTCTAGCTACTGCTGCACTACACAAAGGCACTGCCGGATGGAGCCACAGGTGGCCAGGGCTCTCCCCACTTCCACCACCCTAGGAAACCAAGAATACACACTGCTAGCTTTCAGTTCAGCCTGGATCAGTTCAACAGATCACTACCGAGCAACAGCATGTCCCAATCATTGCATTTGGAGTTGAAGATACAAAGATGAGGAAGCAAAGCTACCTCTGCTTTGGAGCAGTTTTTAGTTTTGTTCAAGACACCACAGCTAGGGTGAGTGACAAAGCTGTTGCATTCCAGAAAGTAACTCTCCAACCAAACTAAACTCAGCTCTGCCCAAGAGTCTACCTACGTATCTCTAAAATCTCCTATTTACCGGGAATACATATTCTTCTCGAAAACATTTATAGTTATTGGGTTCTTCATCCCTTTTAAATCCAAGCAAAATATCTCCTGACTCAGGAAAGAAGAAAAGTTGCATCTAAGCCCATTGGCTTTCTCCAAAGCCAATAATCACTCAGGATCTACAAGCCACAGCTGGCACTGCCAGCTCTGCGCCTACTGCTTGGCACTGCGATTTGCACAGCCACATCTACCCAAGGATCAGGAAAGTAACTTCGGAAGCCCTTCCACCCAGTCAACTCACTTCCCAGCAGGCACGCTCCCTTCCTTGCCTCACTGTGACAGTGTGCTTTCACCGGGGAGGACTAGTTTCCATAATTAAAGCATGCTAGCTTTATTTGCATACAGAAATTAATAAAGAATACAAACAGGTAATCTCATTTGACTTGTGAGATTTTAAAATGTTAAAGATAAAGAGGGCACTATTTTTTTTTTTTTTTTACAAAATTAGAGGCATGACTTAAACTGGATGATTTATAACTTGGCTTAAGCACAGGGATTTAAGATCTACCAAAAAATACCAAGTAGATAGTTGATGGGGGTAGAATTTGATAAGTAACTTTGAAATTTTAGCAGAAATTTTCTGTTGATAATGTGGTTATAACAGAGTTGCAAAACCAGCAACAAAACGCTCAGTACAGTTAGCTGTACTTGGTGAAAATATGGAAGAGGATGGGTTCCATCCATGGGTTCCACATCCACAGAATGAACCAATGGAGAATGGAAAATATTCAGAAAAAATAAAACCCTACAACTGTACTGAACATATACAAACTTTTTAAAAAATTATCATTATTCCCTAAACAATACAGTATAACAACTATTTACATAGCATTTGCATTGTATTAGGTATTATAAATAATCTAGAGATTATTTTAAGTATGCAGGAGGATATGCATGGGTTACATGCAAATACTAAGCCATTTCATTAACAGGAATTTGAGTGTAGCAGATCTGGGTATCTGCAGGAGGTCCTTGGAACCAATCCCCCATGGACACTAAGGAACAACTGTACTTTTTTTTTTTTTTAAGACAGAGTCTTGCTTTGTCGTCCAGGCTGGAGTACAGTACCACAATCTTGCGCACCACAACCTTTACCTCCCAGGTTCAAATGATTCTCATGCCTCAGCCTCTTGGGTAGCCCAGATTACAGGCATGTGCTACTATGCCTGGCTAATTATTTTGTATTTTTATTAGAGACAGAGTTTTGCTGTGTTGGCCAGGCTGGTCTTGAACTCCTGGTAATCCACCTGCCTCAGCCTCCCAAAGTGCTGACATTACAGGCATGAGCCACTGCACCTTAAAGCGACAACTGTACCTTAAAGCATTTTTAAGCCTATTTCAAGCTGGGAATTTAGTTTGAAAAACCATTACGCTTCCTGTTAAGAAAACATCAACTTCAGTTTTTCACCTCTTTAAACTATTGTTTTGATGTTATAAGTTGTTCTGTTGTGAAATTGTAATATAATACCTTCATATGGTTAGATCTTTTCAACACTGTATATAAAAATATGCTGAAGGAACATAATATGGTTTACATACTAACTGGCAATAGGATACAGGTAAAGAAACTACTCAAGGAAATGGAAGATAGCATTTTCTAGCTAAAAGATAAACATGTTTCTTGAAACTGTCAAGGCCAAACTCTTTTCTTGTAGTACTCATTTGATGTTACAATTTTAAGAATTTTTTTCTAAGGAAAAGAACTACAAGAGTGAAACAAAAATGAAAATCCCAGGTTTTCTAGTCACTTTACATAGACTATCAAGAATCTTTGTTTTTACTGTTTACTAAAATAAAACACTACATTTGTCACACTTTTTTCATACTACTACTTTCCAAGTTTCAAAAGTGACATTTTCGGAACTGTTTTGGTATCATTTCTAAAAAAGAATACCTATCTAGCTCAAGAGAGATCCACAGTATGTACTAGCCAAGCAAACAGGGAAAGAATGTAATTTTGTAACGACCTCTTCATGTGACACAGACTCAGATGTCAAAAGGACATCCATACCTCTCTAAATATTTACTAAGACTGATTTTAGAACTGCCATAGTAACTTTTTTTTTTTTTTTTACATGCCAAAACAACAAATTGGGAGTGGTAGGGAAAATATGTATATTTGATGATCATCTATTACAGGGATGGTATCCCATTTTCTATCCTATGCTAATTCCGGCCTATGCTATCCTATCCTAATTTTGGTGATGGCCTGGGACACTTCAAAAGAAGGACTGGCTGCAGAATGTGGGTTCTGCAGGAAAAAGCACAGCAATCCACCAGTACTGGCTGCCATGGCAGGAGAAGGGGAGTGGAGTCTGCAGGTGAAGCCTCTGCTAGTCCTTGGTATGCACTAGCTCAACCCCTGTGACCACGCCACAAGTAGAAATTAGTATCCCTATTTTATAGGCAAGGAAACAAAAGAACAAGAAGTGTAAAGTAACAGCCAAACCTACATAGGAAGTATGCATCCAAGCAAAGATCTTAACCAGGTCTTTCCGACCCATGTCATTACCATCTCATCAAGGTGCATCACTATTATCAGTTCTGGTCTAAATTGTTCCATAGATTCCATTCTCATTTAGTTTTCCTTAAAACTCTCATAAGGTTAATATCCACTCTCAAAACTGGAGTAAAGAAGCCAAAGAGTTATTACGTGCGACTTCAAACTTATTATTTTTAATTTATTTTATTTTTAATTAGCTAGTACATATTTATTATTTATTGATTTATTAATTACCAATAATTTACTTAGTAAATATTATTTATTTATTTATTTATTTATTTTAAGTTTTATTTCTTGAGACAGAGTCTCACTCTGTCTCTCTGGCTGGAGTGCAGTGATGTGATCTTAGCTCACTGCTTCCTCTGTTTTCCAGGTTCAAGCGATTCTCGTGCATCAGCCTTCCAAGTAGCTGGGATTATAGGCATTTGCCACCTTGCCCAGCTGATATTTGTATTTTTAGTAGAGATGGGGTTTCACCATGTTGGCCAGGCTGGTCAACCTCAGGTGATCCGCCCACCTCAGCCTCCAAAAGTGCTGGAATTACAGGCATGAGCCACCGTGCCCAGCCAAACATTACATTTAAATGGATAATCATCTAATTTTTAAAATATTATTCCAATTACTTCAAATAAATTTGTATTGATAATATGAAATTTACATTCCAATGTGAATTATTTCATAACTATGAATCTTTTGAAGTGTGTATTTGGCATCATAAATATTTTAAGTAAAGTGTATATCCAAAAAAAATTGTAAATTTATCTGAAGACTTCACTATAACTTAAAAAAAAAGTTTATAATTAAGATTTGAGACCAGTTACCCAATCCTTACTTTAAGGGTCTGTCTTAAATACGACATAAATGAATTTAAAATATAAAAATACTTTCCATCCCAATTTTTAGTATAAAACATTTAAATTACACATCAATGACAAAGTTAGTACTTTCACATTTGAAACTGCTATTCCCACTTAGACCCCCAAAAATTAAGACATTCATTTTTCAGAGTGACATTAAAATGTGGCTGTCTGTTAATAATATAACTAAAATTCAAAACCATAGAGCCTAAAGGCTGTCACACTGAGAGGCATTAACATGATCTAAAAAGCGAATCTTCTTGCCCGGCGCAGGTTGAGTATCCCTTACCTGAAACGCTTAGGACCAGAAATGTTTCAATGTTTCCTTTTTTTTTTTTTTTTTTTAAGATTTTGGAATATTTGCTATATATTCTTAATAGTTTAGCATCTCTAATCCAAAAATCCAAAATTGAAAAGGCTACAATGAGCATTTTCCTAGAGCACCATGTCAGCACTCAAAAAATCTTGGATTTTAGGGCATTTTGGATTTTGGGTTTTTGGATTAAGGGTATTTACAATTATTAATATTGATATATAACACCAGCATGCAGAAAATAAGACTGAAGAAAGAAAAGGGCAACAGAGTGAGACCCTGCCTGCCTCTAAATAAATCCAGAAATAGATACATACATACATACAACCTTTATATATTTTCAGATAATGACAAGAATGTAAAATAGGATACATGAGAGAATGCAATCTGACTTTAAATAGAGCAACAGTTTTGATTATGCCATTCTGAAATCAGAATGGCATTAATTTCAGAGTGAAATATTTACACTAAATCTTCAATGCAGCTGTCATTTCTAATAGTGAAAATATAGAAGACTCCTAAATTTTCACCTATAGTAAAAAAAAAAAAAAAAGGATATAACCATATAATGACATTAAAAATGCTAACAAGGGGTTTTAATTATTTATTTTTGAGACAAAGTCTCACTCTGATGTCCAGGCTAGAGTGCAATGGCACAATCTCGGCTCACTGCAACCTCTGCCACCCAGGCTCAAGTGATTCTCCTTCCTTACCCTCTCGAGTAGCTGGGACTACAGGTGCGTGCCACCATGCCTGGCTAGTTTTTTGTATTTTTAGTAGAGACAGGATTTCACTGTGTTGGCCAGGATAGTCTCGATCTCCTGACCTTGTGATCTGCCCAACTCAGCCTCCCAAAGTGTTGGGATTAAAGGCGTGAGCCACTGTGCCCGGCAACAAGGGGTTTTAAATCCAGTGTAAAATGCTTATGACATAAGTTTAAAAATAAAACACGCAATTGGGTAGACAGTATCTATTTTCATAGCACCCTTTTCTAAGCAGAGGAAAACTGACTTGAGGGAATTATGCTAAAATAAAACTGTGATTGTTATTGGGGCACAGTATTATGGGTGATTTTTATTTTTATTTTTTTGTATCTTTATATCTGACTGTCCTACAATGAGCATTTATAACATTTTTCGAATCACCATGCCCATTTCATTTCCTAAAGACGACCTCTGTTTACAATATGGAATATATCCTTTCTGACCCTTTCAATTCACTTATGAACAAAACAGACATTTTTACAAATGTGATTATTCTGTGCACACTTGTCTACAACAATCATATATGAGTTTCATAACCAGAAAAAGATAAAATTTATTCATGAAATTCAAGTATTTGCTATTCAACGAGATGAAGTAGATTGGTGATTCGCTGAGTCATCTGCTTCTTTCCTCACTCAGAATGCCTCTGGTTTTTCTACTTCTCCCTATACATTTTGGAAGAATTCCAAAGTACATCAGAGAAATGGCCCTAGTAAGCTGAGCCTGCTGCCAGAGTGACCACAGTGAGGCGAATTTAAACATGCTCCATTCCGTTCAATGGGCTGGCGGTCACATATTTTAACCATGAAAGGAACAAGAATTCACTCAACTTTTAGCTCCAAATTTCTCCTTAGTTTTCTCACTGCTACCCTGCAAGCAGTGCATGGAGAATCAAAGGAGGATGGCTACACTAAAAGGAACCTTTTAGAACCTATGTGGTTCATCACCCTCTTCACTTCACGAACGAGACTCGAAGACAAGAAATGTCAGGTGACTTGCCCATGGACACACTGGTCAGGACGCAAAGCCAAAGCCAGAATTGGGGCCCATCCAGAGGAAATGACACTGCTGTTGCCTCCTACAGCTCTCCTCCCCAACTCACAGGAGCTGGCGTGCCTCCCTACCATCGACTTTAGAGAGGCTGCTGCCAGATCCTGTCTCCACCATTCCTGCTGTTCCCTGCTTCTGACTCCTAGGGAGACGAGATTTTAGAGCTAGGGAGGCAATAAAGAGCACCACAGCAGTTGCTGCACCTCATCAGTACAGGCATCCAGCCAGCCCTTCCTGACCCCAGCCCCTGCATAAAGGGTGGGACAGGAGGAAGGGCAAGGTGATTACCTACCTGTAGTAGGTACAATCACGGAAGAAAAGCAACAGATTAGGAGGAGCAAGGATTTTCCACATCACTGCTTATCTCTCTTTTTAAATATGATAAATATTTTCATGTGTTGCATATTCCCTTCGAAAATCTTTTCAGTGAGTTACGCTAACATAATATTTGATGCCAATGCCTCCTATGCTAATTATAAGCAAATTTGGTAGCTCTTTCATAACAAAGCAAGAGAGAAAAGGTGGGGATGGGAGACAATCCGTAATTCATTAACGTATCATGGGGCCAGGCATTCATATTCAATTTACTTGAAAAATATTGCTCTCAAACTATGCTGTAAAATGAACATCCCTGGCAAAGAGATGAATCCTCTTTCCATTGTAATAAACAAGTTTATTACAAGGCAAAGTCTTCTTCAAGCACATTTGTGCTTCAGTGGTTGATTCCCAAGTTCAGGATCATTAATCTTACTATCAATAGCCATTTATTAAAGGCCAGTCACAGTTCTAGGGACTGTAGGAGACACAGGAATGTAACTACATTGATCCAGTATTTGTGGAAATTTTAAGTTTCCTCCTGCGACCAGGAATTATGGCTTCCTTCTCACAGTTAAACTTCTAAAGCACACACATACAAAGAATGAGATTAGTCATTTAGAGAATAACCTAAAATTCCAGAGTCTTAGGGGATGACTGAGGGGTTTGGGAACATCCAAAACTCCTATCAAGGGGACCTAGGATAAAAAAAAAAAGAAACGGAGGACTAAAACATACTCATGACTTAGGAAGTAAATACCTAATCGAATACACTGTATCTGATTTGTATCAAATACTGTGCAAATGGTAAGAGATTGGTCAGCCCTGGCCCTAGAACCAGTAGCTAGAACATCCAGGAAGATCAGAGATGCTTGGTCTGATTAGTACAAACACTGCGTTAGGGCAGAAGACATCTACCAGAACTCACCACCGTTTGGATCAAACACCATGAGACACTATTCTCATATGTTCATTCACCATATAACCTTCAGATTACTAATTCTTTTTCTGGTTATGAAAAGCAGTGTCCTAGGTTGTTACATGCTCACTGGAATGGTTTGCCCCCACCTTATCTCCATCTTGTGGAGTCTGCTCAGTATGAGTCCAATCAACCTTAAATCACAGGTGCCCCCCAGGAAGTCATTTGGAAGACAGCATTCAGCCACCTCCAAGGGCATCATTCTCCTTCTTTTAGAACACAGAAACTGACTCCATCTCCATAAACCAGACTTGTCTAAACATTAATTTTAGAAAGATGGAAATACTTTTAAATTTACCAATCACATTTATTCTTAACAATAGATGTAGTCTTTTCTGTTGAAATGAGAAACTTCTTAGATGATTTGTACCAAATTATCTATTCCTACATAATTTCTCTGGTATGGATAGAGAATACCAAGCACTTTTAGCAAATGTCTTCATCAACAGAGATTTTTCTACTAGAAGCTAATGAGAGAATTCTGTAATCACCAGGAGCTTCATCCCTGACTAGGCATGTCCTATCTATAGTGAGTAATTTATAAAAGCTGTCTTTAGATATACACTTTGGATCTTTATTTAGGCAACAAATAAATCAAGGTGTGATCATATGAGGGGCTTAGAGCCAGTTTTAGGCCTCTCTAAAATGATAAAAGTATGATATCAAGTCTGTGGCCTCTTGTGAGCTTTTCCCAGTCATTTTTCTGTACCCCAAGGTCACTCTCGCTGCCCTACTTTCAGCGTCCCAGGCTTACACTGCACACGGGGCTGGCAGTGGCTTGTTGGAAGGTACACTGGAAAGTTTCCAATTCCCAGTCTTGGCAGATGACCAAAGTTAAAAGTACTGTGCATCTTTCTGAGGATATATTTTTTAAAGTAAATGACTATTGTTAGCTGCTACACAATTCTACCATAAAATTAGATTATATCTTCCTTTTAGTAATTGCCCATCTAAAGTTCTACTTAGATTTTCACTGGAAAACAGCTCCTTCCATCTTTCTGAAGGTATTTGACAATTCATTCTTTTTTTTAACTTTAAATAAATTTGTATTACATAAAGGCTGTCCCATGATTGGGTATTCCTCTACTTTGTACACAATTATTCTTACTCTCCACAGAAAAGCCTCTCCTTAACTTCTCATCTGCTGTTAGCAAGCACTAAAATCCTGATTTTACCAGCATGGTATTAAAAATGCCTCAGTGATTTAAGCTGAAAGCAGTACATTGGTACGTGGCTCTTTCACCCGGTATCAGGAATGTACAAATGTCTTTTTATTCAAAAATACAAAACAAATTATTAGTAGGCATGGATGACAGTAAATTGCTATTTATTGTCAGTGGAAACCAGTAACTGATAGTTACAATAATTTTTTTTTAAAACATCACACAGCCTTTTCTTCATTTTCTTCAAATGACTTCTCTGTGGTTACTGGTGAGAAATACTGCCTTGAGCTCTCTATTACAGTTCATTAATAAAGGTAAAGCCCTATTCCAGGAATCAGAAATGCCACCTCCCATTCCACCCACTGCACCCATTCCAGGCTGTTCTCTTCTTTAGGAATTTCTGTGACTGCAACTTCTGCTGTAATTAACAGAGAAGCCACCCAGCAGCATCTAATAAAGCAGTTCTCACATTCTTCGTTGGGTCAATGATTCCTTTCCACCATATTCACAAAATCCCCAACCATAGCTCCATAACCAACTTCTGAGGAACACCAAAGATCCTTTAACATCTGCATTCTTAGCAGTGGTCACTGTCAGAATGTTTGAGTATTCTTTTAATAATTTCTATATCAATTTTTAATTTTCATTAGTTAATGACTCCAAGGTTGGAATACACTGAAGCAAGGCACAACCCCGTCCCAGATGATGTCTTCTTCAAAGCAGCTCTTATGGCATTAAGAGTAACTCTGTCTTTCTTTTCATTCATTTTGACATCACTTGTCACATCAACCTTCAGCATAGCTACCCCATTTGAAAGTTTTGCCATTCATTCAGTTTTTCCTTTTCATATTCACTAGCTGTGATATCTAACTGCTCGATGATTTCTTGAATACAGTTTTCAATTCAAGACTTGTCACCATTTCCTTTGAAGAGCATAACATCACTTTAGGGCACAATGACCTCTCCAATTTTTCCTATGTTATGAGGCTGAACATCTTCAGGATTTAGGGTCAACTCCACTTCTCCAAACACTGCACCACCAGCGGCAATAGCCATATCTTTAAGCTGGTTCTTCCTATTGTCAACAAACCTGGAGCTTTCACTGCTACAACCTGAAGACCAACTTTGAGCCTATTCAAAATGAAGGTTCGTAGACCTTCTCCATCAACACCTTCAGCAATTATAGCCAAAGGCTTATTGTGAGCACTGACAATTTCAAGAGCAGGTACAACAGACAGAGCACTAGACATTTCGGTTTCACTCAACAGAATATAGGCATCCTTGAATTCGTGTTTCTGATCTTTTGATGTATTAATGTTAATACATCAAAAATTTAGCCTAATTATTTGATGTATTAATAAGGCATGCAAACATTTTGATGCATTAATAAGGTATGCAAAATTTAGATATGGTGATTCTAATTCACCATTTAGTGTTTTTCCATCCTTCACTGTGATGACAGCCTTTCTTCCAACCTTTCTCATTGCTTCAGAAATGATGTTGCTGATTTGTTTGTCTCTATTTGCAGAAATTGTAGCAAGCTGAATACTTTCTTCAGGGGTTGTCACAGGTTTAGACTGCTTCTTAAGTTCAGCTCTTAGAGCATCATCTAACATCACGTTACTTGATTTTCAGTGGATTAGCACCTCTGCCAACCTTCTTGAAGCCTTTCTTGACCACAGGGCATGCCAGTACAGTAGCAGTGGTGGGGCTATCCCCAGCCTCTTCATTTGTGTTATTGGCAACATCCTGAACAATCTTAGCTCCAATATTTTTATATTTATCCTCTAAGCCAATTGACTTTGCAACAGTCACACCATCTTTTGTTACTCTGGGGTGTCCCCAGCTCCATTCAATAATCACAGTTCTTTCCTTTGGCGCCACTGTAGCAGCTATAGCATTGGCTAAAAGGTCGACACCTTGAAGCATTAAGGCTCAGGCACCTGCACCAAATTTTACATCTTTGGCATAGGCCCAAGTGAGATGAGGAGCCAGTATCCTGACACTGGTCTCATCTGCATTAAGACTGTGGCTAATTCAAGTATTTCTGCAGGGCAGGGGCAAAGCTTGTGCAGTCAGGCAGGTCAGCGGCCAGTGACACACAGAGCGCAAGACGCACAAGGCAATGAGCCCGTGTCTCCTCCCTCCGCCTCTCCCCCAGACTGGCGGCACCTGTATGCTGGCAGCTCCCACCACATTCTTTAGATCGTAATCTACTAAAGTGACAAAATTATCCAAGTGAGTAATCAAACAGTTCATCTTCATTAAAATTAGGTAGCCTTATGTTCTTACAGAGATAAGAAGCAGCTCTCAGTTGCTTTGGTGATGAAATTCGCAGAGTGCTATGAGTAATAAATGTAGCAATATCTGTGGGTGCCTGAGGTGGGCCAGGCATAACCCTCAATCCTTTTGCTCAAAACAAACAGAAGACAGCTGAATAAAATAATGGTCAATTCCTTTTGCTCAAATAAAAAGGAAGAGAGTTGAATAAAATAAGCTAGAGGTAACATAATTTTAAGGGGGTTAGCTCCAGATGTAGCAAACACTAGGATCTTAAAGAAATACGCACAAAATATATAATAAAATATTACAGATCATCCCATCTCTTGCTAGGCCCTAAAAGTTGATGAAGCATATGGCAAAGGAAAAGATACAAAGGGAAATATAAATTTCCTTTTTCATTTTACTAAAATACTTCCTATTTACCTGGAAGATTTTGTTGACATTAATGTAATATTAATCTACATCCTGGTATAGGGAATAATCATTCTTTCACACCAAACATTCAAACCTGAAGTAGAAATCAAGGAAAGAAAACAAGAAATAAAAATGAATCATAAACTTTGTAAAAGTTGATCCATACCTTGAATTTCAAAGACAACATCGGCAAGCATCGGCTTATTAAGGAAAAACTTGAGGGAAGTATTATAAAACCACAGAGGTTTTCTGGCTTGATAGGTTTTGCAATTCCTTAGGCAATTAATCTATAAGGGAAAACACAAATACAGGAGAAAGGTTGTTTAATATGCTTTGATAACACATAGGCAAGGCTGAGAATTTGGAAAATTGTGCTAAATCTCTAAAGAAATATGATCCCCCAATCTGTGGCATCTCTGATCACAGGATTCAAGGGAACTTACCTTCAAGAAGTGTATGGGCTCAAAAAAATAAAAATAAAAATAAAAAAGGCCTTTATGGGCTGCCTGTCAGTGAACAACACTGCTCTCTTCGGCATTCACAGCAGTAAATGAATTGCCTAAGTGAAAACTCAACTCCATGGCTGAGAAGCTGCAAGGTTCTGAAACCCCGTGAGTCTCTGTCGGGAAACAGACAACCATAGTCCAACCCTGTATGAATGCCTACTAAAATATGTTTACACATATAACCTAATGTGTTCATTAAGAAAGTACTTGATTTGTAATTAAGAAAAACATATTTTTCAGCCAGGCACAGTGGCTCATGCCTGTAATCCCAACACTTTGGAGGCCAAGGCAGGTGGATCACTTGAAGTCTGGAGTTTGAGACCAGCTTGGCCAACATAGTAAAACCCCATTTCTACTGAAAATACAAAAATTAGCCAGGCGTGGTGGCATGCGCCTGTAATCCCAGCTACTCAGGAGACTGAGGCAGTAGAATCACTTGAACCTGGGAGGCAGAGGCTGTAGTGAGCTGAGATTGTGCCACTGCACTCCAGCCTGGTGACAGAGTGAGATCCTATCTCTGAAAAAAAATACATTTTTCCCTTATCACACCATATTCTTTTTCTACTTACTAGCTTAATACTTTCTCTTAAAGGAGTGGACATTTAAAAAATAACTGAGAGTGATGAATTGGTTTGCCTCCATCTTTTTTGAGGTGGAATCTCGCTCTGTGGCCCAGGCTGGAGTGCAATGGCGTGATCTTGGCTCACTGCAACCTCTACCTCCCAGGCTCAAGCGATTCTCCTGCCTCAACCTCCTGAGAAGCTGGGACGACAGGTGTGTGCTACCATGCCTGGTTAATTTTTTGTAGAGACAGGGTTTTGCCTGTCTCCCAGGCTGGTCTCAAACTCCTGACCTCAGGCAACTGCCCATCTTGGCTTCCCAAAATGCTAGGATTACAGGTTTGGTTCACCTCCTTACCCGGCTGATTCACCTCCATCTTAATCACCAATCTTATAGTCCTAATTGTCCTTCCTACTCACAGCAGAGTCCCCCAGAACCTATAAAGAATTTCCTGCATTTCTGATCTGGCATTCCAGAGACCTTCTCCCTTGACATCTTGTCTGTCTTGTCACGCCTGGCTGGAACTGGCAGGTCCAAGAGCTGCCATTCTGTCTGACTCAGGCTTTAGTGCTCTATCCTTTCTGTGGTCTTCAGGCATCCCCTTTGTGCCACCCCTGGAAGTCAAGGGCCAGCCTCCCTTTCCATACCCCCCCCCACCCCTTTCTTTTCTTTCTTTCTTTTTTTTTTTTTTTTTAGTTTACTCTATTTACAGTGGATAAACAAAACAAGCCTGAGTTTTTTCAGGTAGTGTTACTTTTAATGATGATAAATAATAAGTCATGATGATGATAAAATAATGATGATAAAATAATAAGTCATTTTAAATACTAGGATTCATTGTTCCCTAATTTGGAATGATTTAGTTGTGATTTTAATTGAAGTATCATATTTTATTCATTTTAAATTCTGAGTCTCTGCCCATTCCCCTTGCTGAATCTCAGAACCCCAGCCCTGGTCAGAACTCTAATCCTCTGCTTGGCTAGCTAGGGACCTCTGAAAGCTCTGTCCCTAAGAAATAAACATACAACATTAGCAGTAATAAGAATAAATGACATCTACTTCTCACTCTAAATTAAGCTACTATGGTGGGAAGTTTAAAATCTTTGACAAGGGGGAGAAAATGATACTATTCTTCCTCCTGGGGCAGAAGAAAATATTCCAGAATGGTATCCATGAGCAAAACAGAGAGGTAAAACAGGATCATACAAATCCTGGTCTTATAAAGTCATTCTCAGATCCTATACACAACATACCATCCCACACACGGAAGCAATTTGGTTATGGAAGTCAAGTGACTGCCACGGGTAAAGGAAAGTAACAGTCAAAAAGCATCACCGAAATGGAGAGCCCACAGAGGCTTCAGAAACCATCCAATGTACCCCTCATTTTATAGAAGCCTTGACTTACTCAAAGCCACAGAGATGATTTGTGGCAGAGTCACAGCTGTAATCTACATTTCCCTAGTCCAGTTCAGGGTTACATCCCTGTGTGGTACTCAGTGAATGAGAGAGCACCTCACCCTGGGAAAGTGCAGGAAGAAGGGGTGAAAGAACTCTTCTTTCCCCCTATGCAGAGGAGGGAATTCAGTGCAATACCATGGAATCATATCACTCAGAGGAGGGAATTCAGTGCAATACCATGGAATCATATCACCCAGAGGAGGGAATTCAGTGCAATACCATGGAATCGTATCACCCGGAGGAGGGAATTCAGTGCAATATCATGGAATCATATCATGCAGCCTTCCCCTTCCCCAACAAGAATTCATTTTATTCTCAGTATTCAAAGGAATGTGTTCAGAATCAGACTCAAGAAAAGGTTCGGGGTTAGAAGAAAAGGCAACATTTCCATACTTGTCAGCCATATACAGATTATGAATTTGCATATTGTGAATATTTTATAGATCTATACTACACATGAATGTATGAGAGAGAACTGGAGAGTGAGAGACTGTATAAACAGACTCCCTCATTAATTTTGTCTTGAATTTGAAAAGAATGGGAGGGCAGAAGTTTGGATAGAAGACAAATGTATGTGAGATACATTTTCACTGGTCCGTGAACAAATTAATCAAGTCAACTAGATTAACTGTTTTGAAAATGAGAATGTAGGCATATGTACACGTTTTTACAAAGGATTATTTAGTTGAATTAGATTGCAAGAACTACTGTCCTGCCATAGACTTGTAAAACTGGACAGCTTCTGTATACCTTCTTCAATGTGTTACTAAAAAAAAAACTTATCTCTTAATTCTACGTTACTTTGTTTACAAAAAAAAGACTATTTTTCAATAAAGAACTATCAAGAATATTCACTAAAAGCTAGCACAGTTTTACATTTGTAAAATATTAACTTTAAAATGTTAACAGGTTTTAGAAGACAGAAATGTCATCTGTATTAAAAATTAAAGGAATAATCATTTTTCTCATAGTACATACCTATATTTCACTAAGCATTGCCTATAACCTTATTTATCTACTGCAGTCAATTTGTGTATCACAAAATCAGAAAAAAGAATACACTGGCTAAATTGTAGAATGTCTTAAAATTTTTTAAATGTTTTTTTAAACCCTACAGACTGTACAATCCAAGTAGCTAGAGTTCTAATGTGCACCAGCCTATGGCAATATACAAAGTCTGTTTTTATAAACTTGAATCTAATTTTGAACCTATAATTGATGAGCTAATCCTTAACTGTTCACATTGTTGAATAAATTTCTCAGAACACTTGAAAAAGGGACATGCAAAACTGCCTTCCTCTCAAAAACTATTTGAGACTTAAGTTGTGAGGAGTGAGATGGTACCCCCTCTAATAATCTTAACTGTACCTGGACAAATTAAACAGCCTTTTATTCTTGCTATAGATGGTGTACTCCCAGAGCTCCAGGGGAATGTTTCAGAAGGCAGAATTCACAAACAAGCATTTTAAAGATATGACACACACGTATTTTAATTTTTGCATAAGTTAAAATCTAAGATAGGGCCGAGTGTCATGGCTCATGCCTGTAATCCCAGCTCCCTGGGAGGCTACAGCGGGCAGATCGCTTGAGCCCAGGAGTTTGAGACCAGCCTGGGCAACATGGAAAAACCCTGTCTCTGCAAAAAATATAAAAAATATCCAGGTGTGGTGGTGCACATCTGTAGTCCCAGCTCCTCAGGAGGCTGAGGTGGGAGGTATCACTTGCACCAAGGAGGTGGAGGCTGCAGTGACCCAACATCATGCCACTGCACTCCCACCTGGGCAACACAGTGAGACCCTGTCACACACACTCCCCCCACACACAAAATATAAGATACAAATAACCCATGTTTATGTTTTAAATATTTAAATGGCAAAATATACTTAGGAACAACACTGGCAGGGCACGATGGCTCATGCCTGTAATCCCAGCACTTTGGGAGGCCGAAGCGGATGGATCATGAGGTCAGGAGTTCAAGACCTGACTGGCCAACATGGTGAAATCCATCTCTACTAAAAAAATACAAAAATTAGCGGGGCATGGTGGAGCGTGCCTGTAATTCCAGCTACTTGGGAGACTGAGGTAGAAGAATTGCTTGAACTGGGACCCGGGAGGGAGAGGTTGCAGTGAGCTGAGATCATGCCACTGCACTCCACCCTGAGCTATAGAGCGAGACTCCATCTCAAAAAAAAAAAAAAAGAAACATTTAGATTTATATAGTATTTGACTCTTCTAAAGACTCAATTTTACATTCACCATAGTATGTGAGTTATAATTCAGAGAGTCAAAGTAAACTAACTTACAGAAAATTAATTTACCTTTCCTGGTGTTTTTAAAATGCATTTAACTTTCTCAATTACATTTGAAACATCCCCGGAATCTTTCAACTTCTTCCTGATATCTTCTTCCAATTCTTCCCACTGAAAAGCACCTGTAAACAAATTAGTACATGCTGAATTTTTCTGTTAAATCAGGAAGTAAGAAAAGTAAATCTCTTATTAAATATCAACATTCCCTTTTTTAGTGCTTTCTTTTAATTTTTCTTTACCATGTATATATCCTTATAATTATACTAAAATATTTAAACAGCACTCCTATTTCAAAAAAATCAGTTTAACTTGCTCTGAATTATTTCTCAAAATCTGAAGTCTTCCTTTCTGGACTGCTGCTACCTCTCTATAATAGGCAGCCAGCTAGTGACAACAGCAATGGTCAGAATATGAGTTACCATGACAAGTGGACAGGAACGCAAATTATTTACTTGCCCTGAGTAAGAAGGTAGATGTGGTCTTTCCCAAGGGTGAATGAAATCTTAGTAGTCATGGACAGCAGTGACTATCATTAGGCAGAGGAACATGCAGCAGCAACAGCATACATTCAGAAGGTCTCATGCACTGTCAGGGTCAGACTGGTATGTTTAAGAGCCAACTCTACAAAACCAGCCTGAGGAAGGGAGCTACATCATTTCCTGATGTGCTAAATGATCATGTCATTGGAGCAAAATCACCCTGCCATCCCTTGCGTTTAGGCAGCCTACTTCAAAACCCTCTTCCTAGGTTCATTTAACTTCTCCCACTCTGTCTGCCCCTTTTCCTCTATGTCTTAGAAAATTCTTACTCTACTGTCAGCTTTTACTGACAAGGACTTCTCTCACTTGGCCTACAGCAACCTCCTATCCAACCTCCCTGCTCCCTAAGGCCCTTTTCCCATCAAATCTATCCTATTATTCTAACCTGGTGAGTTTTCAAAAGCACAAGTCTGATCATGATATTCCAAGAGATTACCCTCACCCATCCTATGATTTATAGAAGGTCCTAACTCATAAAAGTATAATTCAAGAAGCCTACTTGGGCAGTACAGTTAGGAGACCTAGGATCCAGTTCTATTTCAGCTATTAACTACTAGGTGACAAGTCACTTCACTTCTCTGTTCCATCTGCTCTCAGTTTATTTCTTCCCATGTTTTCCTTCACGTATTCAGCACTCACCAGATGCCTCCATGGATACTGGGGAATGAGGCAGGCACATGAACACTTATTAAACCAATGAGATCAGGTGATTGCAGCCAATCTGTATCAACTGGAACCAAATCCAATTGGAAGGGGCAGACTGCAAGTCCAGAAGCTCTCAGGCTCTTTACAGCTGAGCCTTGCAGCACTGAGCACTCTTGTGCACCCTTTCAATGTCTCCCTACCTGGCCTTCCTAATACTTACAGTGTGTCCTGGGAGAGGGAGTCAAATGATATGTAGCATTTGCCATTTTTGTGATGCTACCAACATGACATCACAGAACAAGGAAATGGGAATGATAAACACACTGGGCTCTCACAAGCTGGCGCCAGCTCTAGCACACCGCTGCTTCTTTCTGCCTTTGCTAGCTCTTTTTATGCCTTCACTGATTGCTTGCCTTCCTCCTCCAATTCCCAAAGCTGGGTAGTCTAGAAGAGCACTGCAATTTCTGTTTTTCTCTTTCTGCATGAATGCATTTTAACTTTGTGGCCACATCCTCCTTTCCCAATGTGATAAATTCTTTGGATTGTATCACCAGAAAATTTCATGTGCACACACAAACATTAAAGTCAGTATAACAACATCACAGAGCATAGGAACCCCTTAGAAGCCAATGGATCCCAGATCAAGAAAAGTACTCTATGCCAGTGATTATCAACCATATCTGTGTATTATATATACCTGGGATCTTTTATAAAATACCACCAGAGGAGGTCTCATCTCCAGATCAAGTAAATTAGAATTTCTGGGGCTGAAGCCTCTGGCATCAGTGTTTTAAAATCCTCCCTGGTGACCCTAGTATGCATTGTATGCTGCTGCAGGCCACTACTTTCCCTTTAGAAATTTCAGTCATTGAGTTCGAGACCAACCTGGCCAACACGGGAAAATCCTGTCTCTAAAAAAATACAAAAATTAGCTGGGCATAGTGGCACGCTCCTGTAATCCCAGCTATTTGGAAGGCTGAGGCAGGAGAATTGCTTGAACCCAGGAAATGGAGATTTCCGTGAGCCATGATCATGCCACTGCACTCCAGCCTGAGTGACAGAGTGAGAACCTGTCTCAAAAAAAGGGGGGAGGGGGGAGAAATTTCAGCCATTACCCAAACCCAGGGTTAGCAGGAAACAGAAGATGTAGGTATTTTTTATTGTCTACACTCATACAGTCTAAAGAAGAACACAAGTACTGTCTCTGTGTTCTTTAACATGCTTATATATGTGAAAGTTACATTAAGTTATTTAAGCAAAAGCATATTAACCAAAAACCACCCATAAAATATCCCCATTCGGAAGATTATCTAAAAGCAAGCAAGCATCAAATAATCTAAATAGATGGAATTAGTAGCAGGTAATTCCCCACAGGCTACTGAGCTAAGAACATACACAGGAAGAACCAATCACCGAAAATGAAAGTAAGACTAATTTTCAAGAGCACACTAATGATTGGGCTGTTTTCATAATTAGGAACATTAATCAAGTCATCTTTGACTCTTTGAGACTTTTAGGTCCTAATAAACCAATACTCCTAAGGCTGGGATTTTCCTTTTATTTTTCCTATGGTAAAAACATGTAACATCAGATTTACCCTCTTAGCAAACTTTTAAGTGTATAATACAATATCATTAACAATATGCACAATGTCACACAGCAGGTGTCCAGAACTTATTCATTTTGCATAACTTTACTGATTCGTTGACTGCAGACAAGGGCAAGATGACATCTTGCATTACTGACTGGGGTTTTCTTTAGTTCTTAAACTTCTTAAAGCACTGAATTCACTTAGACTTTAGAGTTCATGGTATACTCATGTATACTAGCCTGTGTTTTTATGCAATACAGAAAAGAGCATGCCACAGAAGAATTCTAAGAACGGGAGAATGCTACCCAAACTGAAGATGAAAGCTTGCTTCCACATATTTATCTACTCTGATGGTATTTCAATAAGTGATGTGAAACTCCAAGGGCCATCTGTGGCAGGAAGAGCTCAAAGCTAAATACTTAAGGCTCTTACAAATACTTCACTTCCTAACCATCTGAGATCATGTGACTCAGGAATGTGTAAGCATAAGACTGTATCAAGTATTATAAGAATGTTACAGTTGTATGCCATGTAAGAATTACTCCCTGAAGAGCAGGAAAGGGCTGGCCTCACTTACCACATTATGCCTTGTTCCTTAGGATTAGTCATTAAGTACTCATACATTATGCAGTGTTTGTTATTATTCAATAGAAAACTAACATATACAAAACAGACATACCTTGACTGTTGAATCAAAAATTTGAATAGGAATATGTAGGTATAAAATGTTAACTGGACTGTTGTTAAACAGGTCCCTCCTAAATAAAGAACCAAATATTCATGGTGACACAATACACACCAAATTTCAAATGCCTAAAGGTTAAAAAAAAGCATGTTATTTCAAAAGAATAAAGATATTCTTTGTAATGTGGTTATTTAAAAAAAAAAATAAGGACAGGAGATAGGCTTATTTTCTAGCCCGTGTTTGCTCAGGGCAAATATTCCTGAGCTCACGATGGAGTTCAACCTGGGCATTACCAACTCAACTGAAGAGAACACAAACAAACGACTCCTGTGCACAACAGTTCTCTAGCATAACCCAAGGGCAGACCACAGCACTTCTGTGGGAAAACCACCGCATAACTGTGCCTTAACACGTGTTCCATTCATAGGCTTAAAAATGTTAAAAAACTACAACAAAAAACAGCCCTGTCCCCTTTATTGAAGTCTCTGAGAAAAATGTAGGTTTAAAATTTTTGTTTGATTTGATTACAAAATATATTTTTTCAAAAACAGTCACTTATTCATATACAAACAAATGACTAGAGGATAAGCAAAACAATAAATGTTTAGATGTTTTCTGACGATAGTGGAATCTGAGTAAATTTTTTTTCTCTTAATTTTCTGCATTTTTCAAAATTGTCTTTTCTGTGCAAATACAGCTTTGACATCTTTTTAACATAATGTAAATGAAACTTTTCCTTGGGCCAGAGGTTGTAATCTATAAATAATTAAAGAATAATAAACAGGTACTTGCAGAACCAGTTATTTCCCCTTTTCCTCAACCAGCATCTGGGTCTCTGCAGCCCCAGGTCAATGGCCTGTGCCCCGGCTCAGACCGGACAGCACCTCCGGCTCTGGCCATGACGTACAAGGAGAGATCACAGCCAAAAATAGGACGAGTCAGTGTCAGGTTAAGAAACCAGGACTCTGAACTGGTTGAAAGACCTGTAGCTCAGCAGGTTCTCCACACCATCATGCCTGCTTGCCCTCCAATTCCTAATCCAGGCTTATTTAGTTTCCACCCAACCACTAAGCATCCACTTTTCCTTCCGTCAGGCAGGGGACACAACAGGGCATGGAGAGCCCCAGTTCCGAATAGCTCTGCATCGTCAGCCTTGCAGCTCACTCCATGTTTACTCTGAATCCTAAGCTGATAACTTGGTAACCTTGCTAGACCTCTGCACTGAATTCTAGGCCCGAATTTGCCGGATTTGGCTGGTTCCCAGTTCTTCCAAAAGCAGGTACTCCAGCTGCTTCTGGTAGTCCAGAGATCAGCACCAGCTGGAAGACCACTGGAAACGCAGGATCTCATGCCCCACTCCAGCAACTGAATCAGAATCTCCACAGGAACAAGATCCTCAGATGATCTGTACACACTTTAAGGTTTGAAAAATACTGGTCTAGACGATGAAGGGCCAGTGGCAGGGCCACCCCACTGTCTGAATGTTGGCCTTCCTGATCGCCAGAGTAACGGGACCTCCTGGCTGAATGCCTGTCTTGGCTGCACTGTTCCACTCTCCAAACACCACCAGAGATGAGCTTTCTTAAGCCCAGTCTGATTATGCTTAGAATTCTAGCACAAGTCTAAGAGCAGCAGGAACAGCTTCCGCAGGCCTTGCCCACCTCATCGTCTACCAGCCATCACCTTCCACTCTATGCTCCAGCCATGTGAAACCACCTATGATCCCTGGAAAGCAGCAGCTACCTAGGATCACATTTTTATTAATGCAAATGTCCTCAATGTATTAGTCACTTTCACACAGTATTAGAATGAATGCATAAAAAGTTTAGAACAGGTCAATGACTCTGGGGAAAGGGTCTGGAGTAAAAGGATAACTTTTTTCTTTTCTTTCCCTTTTTTTCCATCTGCCTGTATTAATTTTGCAATTAAATAAAGCACTCCCCCTAGGAGAAAGCTAGGCAGGACCAGTCACTGGAGACATATCTAACTATTTTACTGCTGCTGTATTAAAAAGGATATAAGATTTCAGAGTGCTCATGTGCCTTTGAAAGTCGTCAATAATAATTGTGGGAAATCTGAATAATTCATATAATTTCAACAGAAAAATCAGCATAAAAAAGCCAAATACACCTCTCACAATTCCTTAAACATATCATTAAAAACATTTTTTTCTCTTAACGTGTAAACATGTTTGTTTTTCAAAATCTTAAATTCTGAACTGTGACATTCTAAGTATAATGCTAAAATCTACAGTACTAAATGAAGTCTTCAACTAGTTTGGCTTATTCATATGATGAGCCTACTCTTTAATTCAACTAAAACTTATAGACAACCCGGTGAAGGTAATGTGCTGAGCATGTGCCGAACAGGTGCTTAATTTATGCTTTTTCCAAGCCAATATTCACTAACCTACCACCATGTTCTACTCCAATATGTATTTTTTATCCACATAAATCTTCGTGCTGCAACAGTACTTTTCAAAATCATAATTAAGTTTAACTTATAAAATTACATGACCACAACCCACATGAAAAAGGTAGTATCTTATTTTTAACATCAATTACTTAAATAAAGGCTGCTCCCAATTTTCCTACTTGTATAAAATGATACTTGTTTTGCAAACCTTAATAAACTTTTTATCTGTTTCCAATTAGGCTTTATTTGAAGCCTAAAAACAAATGATAAATGTTTCTCCAGACACACTGCAGAGAAGGAGTGACCTTGGCTAACACTTCATCCGTACATGATTTTAAGTGGGTAAAGAAAATTAAAGAGAGGAGTTCTCAGAAAACTTATATTTAGATGCTTACATTAAGATTCATTTTACATCTGTTCTTTTCTATTCTCATATGGGACACTTAGATGAAAGCCCTTCAATTCATTTGCTAAAATGACTCAGATAGAACTTCTATCTTAAAACTATAGGTGTTACTGAGTTTTTAAAAGGGCAAAAAGAAAAATATTTGATAAGCTAAATCTCAAAAAAGGGCACAGTTAAAAAAAAAAAAGTACCGTCTAGCCAAAGTTGATGACAAAAAAGTCATAGCTAAAGTTGATCAGACAACTAACACTGGATGTTGATTTCCAGTTCCTAAACTTAATGCGATTCTCTCTTTGACTCCCTACAAAATCTAAGAGTCAAACCAAAGAGTGAATAGCTAGGTTTTAAGGTATAGACACTTGATTTCATTTACTCTTGGAATATTTTATTTCTTCAAAACTAAATTGTATAATAAATTTTCACATCTCATATTTTGGATTTTTTTTTAAGTAACAAAATATTTATTACTAAACATACCTGTTTGGTAGATTATTGTTTTTACAAGTAAATTTAAAACCAAGACAAATACAAAAACATTTGAAAAGATGGTTGACATCACTACTCATTAGGGAAGTGCAAATCAATACCAAAATTAGATACCACGTTATACCCATTAAGATGGCTACTCTGAAAAAAAAATAAATACCAAGCGTTAGCTAGGATGTGGAGAAATTGGAACCCCTGTGCACTGTTTGTAGACATGTAAAATGGTAGAGCTACTGTGGAAAACAGTATGGCAATTCCGTAAAAAGTTAAAAATAGAATTAACATGTGATCCAGCAATTCCACTTCTGTGTATATATGCAAAAAATTAAAAGCAGGGTCTCAAAAGAGATATGTGTACATTATTATTATTCACAACAGCGAATTCACAACATCTAAATTATTCACAACAGCTAAAACAGTGGAAGTAACCCAAGTGTCCATGAACGAATGAATGGACAAACAAAATGTGGTCTATAGATACTACAGAATATTATCAACCTTAAAAGGAAGAAAATCCTGATAAATGCTACAACTTGGATGAACCTTTAAGACATTATGCTAGGTAAAACAAGTCAGTCACGAAATGACAAATACTGTATGATGCCACTTATATGAGGCACTTAGGAGAATTAAAATTACAGAGACAGAAAGTAGAATGGTGGCTGTCAGGGCTGGAGAGTTTGGAATGGGGAGTCATTGTTTAATGGGTATAGAGTCTTGGTTTTATAAGATGAAAGGAATTATGAACATGGATGGTGATGATGGATACACAATATTATGAATGTGTTTAATACCACTGAACTGTGTTCTTAAAAGTGGTTAAGATAGTAAAATTTATGTTCTATGTATCTTACCACAATAGAACAAAATGGATAGGAAAAGAATGAGGCAAGTAAATTTGTAAGGAAAACAGAAAGCTTGGACCAATTCCTATATATAAAGCAAACGTATTTCATGTATAACCTTCATCTCAGATGGTAAGAAAAAGATCACTGTAAAACTAACCAGCACGCTTGAGCACCACAGACACATTTCATTTCCAAAGCTTATGAGATTTTAAGTAACCAGAACCGCTTGACAAGATACCTGAATAAATGAAGCGAAGAATGTCTGATAAACAAGAACAGAAGAGGGCGTCTTTAACAATGACTCGTAATGGTGGGTTGCCTGAAGATTCCTGGCTAGCACCTGGAAATGCAGTATCTCTGTTTACAGCAAAGAGATCCTGGGTAGTTCGGATGATACTGGAATCCTGAATGTCAGTGGGACTCTTCACATTGAAAAGCAGCATGAAAACATGGCTTACAGCGCAGAGAACGATCTTGTGGGCCTCTATAACTTCCTTTAAATCGGGGTTGTAAAATACCACGTCCACACACTGGCAGCAGAACAGCAAGTTATGTAAGTCAGAGTTATAATGTGATGCTTCAGCCTTTAAGACAGGCATTTTTTCTGTTTCGAAAAAAAGAAAATAATAAACTTCTTTCAGATTTACAGATCCAATAATTTCATATTTACTTTAAATACAATCATATAATATTTTAAAATATTATTAGGTTAAAACATAAGAAACATATTTAACCATTTTTTGATGCACAAAACAGCAATTTTGTATAGCATAACCTAATTTATAAACATATATAAACTAATTATTCAGGGACTATAGAATTTTATAACACAGACACACAAATACTATGTTTATTTACATTTTATAGAGCAAATGAAAATCTACTAATGATGTACAGAGCAATAAAATAACATTTCTTCTTATTTGTGTGCCCCAAAATAAAACAACCTGCCAAATACTCAACTTTAGTATTTTGTAGTCATCACTCTTTATTTCTACCTTTGATTTTAAATATTCAAAGTACTGAATAAGTTCTGAAGAACCCAACCTCACATCTGAAGTCCTTTTCTTCCTGGAACCAGAAGTAGAGGTAGAGTGCTGAGCTGTTAAAATTCTGCAACTTCTCAAAGTCAAGGCTCAAAGTCTTGGCTCTGTTGTTTGAAAGCATTTTGACCACTCTACCTGGATTCTAAAACTAGTATTTTTTCCTTCTAGTAAAACACTTCAGCAAAAGTGCTGACTCAGTTCCCTAATTTCTAAAAGAGGATCTAAGCTTCAGCTTACTAGTTTGATCACCCAGAAAGAGATATGAGCCCTCAATCAGCTCAGAATACCTACACTCCAGGCCCTCACCACAGACCCTAACTGCAAAACAGCTGCCATCTCATTTTTATCCAAAGAGGAGCTGAGGAAAGTGATATTTGTGAAAGGTTGCTTGAAGGGTAAGCAACCATCTAAATCAGTGGAATTCAAACTTCTTTAGCAATAAAAATCCTTAATTCCAAAGCAAACCCCAGCCCATAAAACAGATAATAACAAAGTCCTTTGGAGGCCAGGCTCTCCCTGCATTGTATCCCAGTCCACCCTCCTCCCTTCCACTGCCTGCGGCCCAG
>PVKP010004074.1:55710-101593 GCA_004027715.1 Plecturocebus donacophilus
TTTTTTTTTTTTTTTTTGAGACAGAGTCTCGCTGGAGGGCAGTGGTGTGATCTTGGCTCACTGCAACGTCTGCCTCCCTGCAACCTCTGCCTCCTGGGTTCACACAATTCTCCTGCCTCAGCCTCCTGAGTAGCTGGGACTACAGGCATCGTCACCATGCCTGGCTAATTTTTGTATTTTTAGTATAAATGAGGTTTCACCACGTTGGCCAGGCTGGCTTCAAACTCCTGACCTCAGGTGATCTGCCCGCCTTGGCCTCCCAAAGTGCTGGGATTATAGGCATTAGCCACTGTGCCCGCGCCAATGTATTTCTTTTAGAGCTAAATGACATGTAATGCTTTGCTTTCTCTGAGGATCTGGTATGTTTTGTCTTTTTGATTAATAAGAAGTAAGAACTAACTATCTGTTATTTAGCTAGTCATTTCCCACTCATCTTTAATCCAGAAAGGATTTAAGGCCCAAGGGTTTGCAACCTAACAGACCACATCTCCCCTTTCACTTTGCATACCAGGAAGCTTAGAGCCAACTGTGCATCATTCATAGTCTATAGATTTGCACTTTTTTTTAAGAGATGGGGTCTCTTAACTTCCAAAGCACATTGATCCAATAAAGTGCTACTCCACTAGTTCTATCAAAAATCCTGCAGAAAATTCTGATAACAGTTGACATAATTTATGTTTAAGTTTATTTGCCCCAAACTTTGTATTACAAACATATTCAAACATTTTAAAAAGTTTAAAGAATGATGAAATGAACACACATATACCCTTTACTCATATCCTTCACCTGAATTTTGCAATTATTAACATTCTATCTCTAGAGAGACAGAAAGACACACGCCCGAGTGCACGCACGCACGCACGCACACACACACACACACAGAGCTGAAATATTTAAAAGTTGCCATCATCACAATGCTTTGGCTCTAAAATACTTTCACCTTCATCTCCTAGGAATAAGAACACTCTCCTATTCATCATAATACCATTATATGATACATAAGAAAATTAACAGTAATTACATGATATAATTTCCAGTCCATATTAAAATTTCACCCATGTCCCAAGAACATGTTTTAGATGTTTTTATTGAACCAGTAGCCAATCAAGGTTAATGCGCATTGCATTTAGTTGTCATTTAGCATCAGGCTTTAATCTAGAACAGCTCCCCACCCATGACACACACTATTTTTAGAGACCATAGGTTCAATTTTTAAAGCAGTACTTCTCAAAATGCTATTCAAGTACCAATCTGCTCTGCATCACCTGGGAAGCTGATTAAAGCAGATTCTAGGCCCTATCCCAGGCTGACTGAATCAGAATGTCAGGGAAGCTCTGAGCATGCTCAAGTTTGAGAACAGCTGCTCTCAGACCTGTGAGAAATGATCAGGAATGAATGTCTAGACATTGGCTAATAAATGCACCTGGTTGTTCAAGTTGAGGTGGTCTAATTCCATGAAACGAGTTGCTGATTTTTCTTTTCTTCATTTTTTCACTTGTCTTCTGATTTAAGGCTTGAATCATAAAATACTCCAACTAAAACAGGAATCAAATTTTAATTGAAGATCCAACAAAATTATATATCCAACATGAAAATTTGCATTGAGGTCACAATTGTCAAACGTTTTAAATGTCAGTACCATTTATATGTATGCATTAGCAAACACATATAAACAATTTTTTTACTCAAAAAAAAAGAATCTAGTGAAGCAGATTGTGCCTTGTCTGAACATAAACTATCCAAAGAAGGAACTGTTAATAATCATTCTGCCACAAAGACACATTCACTATTCACAACAGCAAAGACAAAGAATCAACTTAAATGTCCATCAACGTAGACTGGATAAAGAAAATGTGGCACGTACTCATGCCATGGAATACTACACAGACATAAAAAGAATGAAACAATGTCCTTTGCAGCAAAATGGATGGAGCCAGTGGCCATCATCCTAAACAAACTAACAGGAACAAGAAACCAAATACCACATGTTCTCACTTATAAGTGGGAGCTAAACATTGAGTACATAAGGACACAAAAAAGTGACCAGCAGACACCAGGGCCTACTTGAGAGTGTGATGGGAGGGAGGAGGGTGAGGATCAGAAACCTACAAACTGCCTACCATGTATGGTGCTTATTACCTGGTTGGTGAAATAATCTGAACACCAAACCCCTGTGACACGCAATTTAGCTATATAACAAACATGTACCTCTAAACCTAAAAATATAAAATTTACTTTTTAAAATAAGGAATTTTTTTCTTTTTTTAACTTAATTTTTTTTTAATTTTAGAAATGGAGCGTTGCTATGTTGCTCAAGCTAGACTCAAACTCCTGGACTCAAGGGATTCTCCCATCTCAGCCTTCCAAGTAACTGGGATTATAAGTGCCTGCCATCCCACCCAGCTACTCTCTTGAATACTCAAGAAAGTCAAGCACTACAATTGCATGGCTGCTAATAATTTTCTCAGTGGGCAACCACCACAATTAATACTAGTGACATTCAAAGCAGGAACAGATCTGCCTCTATGTCTGCAGATGTCTCCATCAGCCAGGAAACGTCACTTTCTTCTCTTGAACAAATTTCTTTAAAATCTGTCTTTTACTTTACAAATTAAAAATCTCACTCAGGTGCACTTACATAGCTTCAGGCCTCTGCCCTAGCTTGCAAGGCCTGGGGCAAAAATCCAAATGGAGGCCCACCCACCACAGAGCTGTAAATCAAGAAAACAAACTGTTATATAAAAGATATTCTATACTCCTGCTTCGACAAATACATCATCATAAAAGCCTGGCAGGAAAGATTTAGATTTAAATTCTCAGATTCTTCAGAGATTCATACAGCAAAGGGAGCACTGGTCTGAAACTTCTGAGCCCCAGAACCACCCAGTCTCCTCTTACCTCCTGCTCCATCTCATGCCTTGAAGAGCTCTGTGCACACAAGTGGACTTCCAAGCTCTGTCCACTCTCCCCTCTCCCATTCCCCATAAAGAGTCACCCTTTGGCCACCCCACAGGCCTGGGGGTACATGTACCAGCAAGGTGGGCCACCATCAGGAGAACAGACCCAGGAAAATGGCCTGCACAGGCCCAGGAAACAGACTCAGGACCAATGGGGGAGGATTCTGGGGTTCTGAGTTCAGAAGCATAGCCCAAGCACTATTCCGTAGACCTTTCTGTGTTGATAGAAATGTTCTGTAATATATGCATTATATAATACAGTAGTCACTAGCCACTTGTAGCCATAGAGCACCTAAAATATGGTTCATATGTATTCTACTTGGTTTTATTTTATTTTAATTCATTTAAATATAAATAGCCGCATAGAGCTAATGGTTGCTATACTGGACAGTGCAGGTCTAGAAAGGTATGAAGTCCACCAGTTCCAGGTGAACACAGCCCTTGGTTCCACTGACTTACGCCTTGTGGGGAGGGGTACAACTGGAGGGCGGCCAGATGAAGCTCCCTAAGGCTCGAAGGCAGGCGGCCCTCCCTCTGGCCTAGGTGTGAGAGTAGTACTACACAGATCTTCAACCGCGACTCTTAAATGCAGGATTTTAAATGCTCCTTTCATTCTAACATTATTATCTCCATTCATATGTCTGCCAATGCCATTCTATTTTACACTCAAGATCCCAGTTGTACTTTACTAGAAAGTAAAGCATCTAAAAAGAGATCATTCTGATCTTATTTCCATATTCTCATCAGGTCTTGAGTTAAGGAAAAAAGAAACTGCCATGTCTTTCTCCAAACCTTGGCCACATCAATCCTCATCATGCCTCTAACCTTAATTGCAACATTAGATATTAGGAAGAAAGAAAGAAAAGGAGCCAGAAGAAGAGAAAGAGAGGAGAGAAAGCGGGAGTGGGAAGGTGGGAAGAGTGATCCTGGGAATTTCGGGTTCAGGATCCTGGAACAGGGAGCAAGGAGACCTGTGGCTCCCAAGGGAACAGCCTCCCTCAACAAACGAAACCAAATCCAATGCACGACACCAGCTGACAAATGAACCTTCACAACAAGCAAACCCAGACCATCTTTTTGTTCTCCACCTCCCCAGGTATTTTAGGAAATGCACCATTCTTCACCAAATTAAGATTTTTTTTTAAGCCACTAGAATATAATCTGCTTGACAGGAAGATTAAATCTCTCTTATCCACCTTTCTACTCACTGCTTATCACTATAAATGAATACAGCAAAAGTTTCTCACAGTCATTGACAATATCAATACTGTGAGTATAACTTCCTTAACATTGTAATATTAATATTTCTTTACATTATTGGGTGAATAAAAGCCATTTATATTTGATGGAAATTAGCACCATTTATATTTGGTCTTTATTTTACCCATTTACACAAATGATATTTCTGTAGCCCTCTGTGGAACCTCAACATTTTAACATGAATTTACATAATGAATATTGGGGCATATAGGAAAGAGTACTTGGTGAGGAGCTAGGGAACCAATGGGGGATGCCAAAGTGCTCCTGCTTAAGGTAGCTTTTCTTTGCTTTTAACTTCTCAATGATGTATATTAGGTTTGTCTGTTGAGAGGAGTTGCTTCTAAGAGGTTTGGAAATGTAGTTTCTGTGTCAGCAAATTCTTAAATGGTACAACTCCAGTATTCTCCAGGACGTTACAGTCCTAATACTATATGGGAGGTGCTGTGTGTTAAGATCAGCATCAAAACAACTGCAGAACCTCATAAGCAGCACTGCAAGCGAGCAAGCTAGCCTGCTCCCACATATCCAACAAGCAGCTATTTGCATAAGTAGTTCCTCTGAATCTGTTTGAGCTGCAATAAGATTAGGAGGATATAAATTTTGCCAAAGCACACATAGAGAAAGAAAAATTTTTTCAACCAGGAGATGGAAATGAAAGAGAACTTTCGGGGCCTGCTGGCTCAGGCTGCCAGACTCATTCAGCTGTATAAAGATGACTATTAAAACTGGCATCACAGGTTGGATAAGTAAACATGCTTTCGACACATACAACAAAAACTACTAAAGTATCACCAAATGGAAAATTCCAAAATATCATATTAGATAATAGAAAAGGTTTCATTTGGAGGGAAAAATAAAATTATAATTTTATTCTGATAAAGGCTTCGCCACTCCGTCTCATTTTATTTCTCAAGGTTAAGTAAGACTAACCATGCTTTTAAATCTGAAGTTCTAACTGATGTTCTAGAAAATACCTAAAGAGCCAACCAGACACATAACTTTATACATAACGGGAATTTCCACTTACCACGCCTCCAAAATACTTTCCTATGTAGAAGTCATCAAGGCTGTGGAGTTCAAGATAGGTCGCTCCTAGTTCTTTCGCAAGTTGGATCCCTTCGGTTGTACTAACACAGCTCCCCCTGTCTGATGTACATAGTGGGCATGTACAAGGTAATTCTTCTGAGAAAATAAATTTTAAAACAAAGAGTTTTCAAATTAAACAGAAAAAAAAGGTACTTAGACAATCTGAACATTAAACAACAAACTAAGAGTTCATACCACAGCCACAGTTCAAAAGCATTCAGTATATCCACTATCCACTAAACTCTTAGTAAAACGTGTCAATGATCATAGAACGGTCCCTAAATAAACAAGCATTCACTGCAAGAATAATAAATAGCATTTTAGAAAATAGAAGAATTTAAAAGTAGGCGAATGGATATTACCAAACAACCGGTAATCATGGGCCTGCTTCTTTTTACACAACCTTGACATCCTGAATATCAGTATTTCTAGGCCAGTAGAAAAGAAGACAAATGTAACAACTTGATTGCCATGGAGAACATGAACAGTGGATTGGCTTTTTAATACAATAAATTTTAAATCTATTTACAAAGTTTGAGTAAACCTTATACTTCTATTGTAACACAACCTTCAATTTGACCTGATTTTCAAGGCAACAAAATCATCACTCTTTTTATAAACTTCATGTGAAGTACATTCCTATCAATTCAGACATTTCCATCATTAAACTCTAAATCATTCAACTTCAGAGAACAAGTTCTCTGAAAAGATGAAGATTCTTTATATTTTCCTTTAAGATTAAAAAATTAAAAACTGAAGGAATAAAAAGTATTAACTCAAACAGTGAAATATCCCAAGACTCATAGTTGTACCATGTATAGATCTACAGCTAGGAAGGTAGTAGAACAATCTATCTATTAGAACATCCCTCATAAGGCTAAAAATACATGTTTAACTCCATGTTTGTCAGCCAGCTCTGTTATGTATCGTGTCCACAACATCAAATGTGTCACCATTCAGAAAGGCAGGTAGGTCAAAAGAGGGTAAATTCATTTCTAGAAATGCATGTTGTGGTAGACTGGCTTCCCTTGGGAAGGCAGATTCTAAAATGGAGAGCGGTGTGGTGGAGGTTCGCTGGGAAGTGATTTTGGAAATAATCTTTCTCTTGGGGGTAAGGGATGCATGACTGGGTAGAGGGAAAAATGGAACTGCAGTACCGTTGGAACAGGGACCAATGTTGATCCTACAGGGAGCTCTAGAGCTTAGATGGCCTGTTAGAGTTGCTCCTCATTTGGGGAAAGGAGGTAGCTGAGCCTTTGTATCCTATCCCTAAATCTAACAGTAATCAGACAAGGGCTGAGCCCCTGGAGCAGGCATAACTTGGGCAAGGCACTCCCATCAGCACAGAGTAATGCAGGGAAAGGGGCTCAGATGTGCACCACCAGCAGCCAACAAGCCCCAGTAACTGAGGGAGTAAGTACACTGGCCCTGAAGGGGCATTTGAGCAGCTCCTCATCATATATGCAGCAACTTCCCTATGAATGAACTGCATAGAGATGGAGCAGATACATGTAAATATCAGGTACACACTAAATATATTTAGTGCATGTGTATACCATGTACCTAAAAATGCACATACACATACAGGCACACATGGCTTAGATAATTTTAGCTTCACTGAAAGCATTTTAGAGCTCAGAGACCATATATTCATATTCTCATTTTGCAGAGGAAGAAACTAAGACTCAGAGAAGTTATGTGACTTTTCCAAGTCTCTTTGTGGGTTAGAGATAGAGAAACAATCACAACACTGCTACTTGCTCCACCTGATAATTAAAGTGACAACAAAAGGGAAAATAACAATATAGTTTGAGTAAAGAATTACTGATTCCAAAGATTACGGTGATTTAAAAATTAAGCTTGAGTTCTCTAAATTATACTATAAATTCTAATATGAGATTTTACTTTTTCTAAGATCGTTTTAAGTTTGGAGCAAATAAAGTTTTCATAGAGAACTTAGCCTATCTTGAAAAATAATGTGTTGGTATTTCACATTCTTTACAAAGCCTTTGTAAACAGCGCCTTTGATTTTCTGAAGACAGAGGCCTTCTTATATCTACAAAGGTCTCCTTATGTTGATGGAATGGAGTGGGCAGGAAGATCATCTTATTAAACTTTATTTCTGGACAGAAATCAAGCAGAAACAGGATTGTTTCAAGCAGAAAAGCGAAGTGAACATAATGTAAAATAATTTTTAACAATCTTGATTTGAGGGAGAAAATACAACTAATTTCAGGTTATACCACCAGGGTGGGTTTTCCACCGTGCGTGGTTGTAAGCAACTTACCTACACACATTCCTAGAAAGTGCCCCTGTGTCTCCTCTACGTCACTGAAGACATTTGTTTTTGTTCACTCAGCAGAAAGGAAAAAAATGCCTAGTCATTCTAGTTACACCGTATTAGTCTAGTTACACCATAGTATGCTGTAACTAGTTGCCACTTAGCTACCTATCCTTTATCAATCAGCTATATGACCAAAGATTCCAAGTAAAAGTCTGACTTGTACTGGTTATAGCAGGAGAATGAATTCTGAATTAAATCAGTTTCCGTGAACCATTTAATCAGGGATAAGCAGAGGACTCAAAATAATTTTAAATTGTGGTGCCGCATGGTCACGTGACTGAATCAGCGTACTACACTTCTATCTAACATTTTGTCCCCTTACATGCTTAAGATGTTGTCATAAAATGTTATTTTTTAAAAGCAAGAACAATGTAACTCTGACATTCAAACAAATGGCATCTCTTTGAAAAGTAGTGGCTTTGGGAACCTGTAGGTTAATTCTTACAACATTGCCACTGCTTGGAAGTTTTAGAAATTCTTTTCAAAAATTCTAACCTAGTAAAGGATCAGGATCAATTAGAGCTTCAAAAATAACTGAAAGGATGCCTGACTTTGGGAGCTTAAAGCTATGAATCCATTCAAGGCACAATCTGAAAAAAAATATAGTTTTTGAAGATAGATTCAATATTTTGTATAAGCGGAACATTTATTCAGAGCCATGTATGATGAAGACATCCGTTCAGTCAAGGTTGTCAAAAACATGTGTAACAAAGGAAATAAATGAAACTGAATTATATTTGCTGAATTCTTTTCAATTTTAAAAAGGATTTCAAGAAGCTGAGTGTGATGGCGTGTGCTTAATTACAGCTACTTGGGAGGCTGAAGTGGGAGGATCCTTGAGCCCAGAAGTTGAAGGCCAGCCTGGTCAACATAGCGAGATCCCATCTCCATTTTTTATTTTTTAAATTTATTTTTATTTATTTATTTTGAGACAGGGTCTCACTCTGTCACCCAGGCTGGAGTGCAGTGGCATGATCTCTGCTCACTGCAACCTCTGCCTACCCTGGGCTCAAGCGACCCTCCCACCTCAGCCTACCTAGTAGCTGGAACTACAGGTGTGCATCACCATGCCTGGCTAATTTTTGTATTTTTAGTAGAGATGGGGTTTCACCATGTTTCTCCAGGCTAGTCTTGAACTCCTGATCACAAGTGATCCTCCTGCCTCAGCATCCCAAAGTGCTGAAATTACAGGTGTGAGTCACCGTGGCCAGCCCCCCTAATCTCTATTTAAAACAAAAAACAAACAAACAAAAAAGGTAAAAAGAGTTCCAAGGGAATTACCAGGAGAGCACCCAGCATAGTTTCATGTATTCCAAGGGATGGAAGAGGGAAGCCAATAAAGGTCCTTGAGTAGAATAGCCAGATTTAGCTAGTTCTCCTAGCAGAACAGACCCAGCAGAACTAATGTGTGAAACAGAAGAAAAGGCCCAGGAATTCTTCCATAAGGCAACACAAAGAAATAAAGCAACAAGAAATATAAAAGAAACATAAAAGAATCAGAGAAGAGATCCAGACGTTTCAACATCAGTCTAACAAGAATCCCAAAAAAAGAGAATAGAGAAAATGGAAGGATGGTGATATCTGAAAGAGTCACAACGTCATCCGTGGGGGGGATAACATTAGGAGAAATACCTAATGTAGATGACAGGGCGATGGATGCAGGAAACCACCACCACAGCACGTGTACACCTATGTAGCAAACCTGCATGATCTGCACATGTACCCCAGAACTTAAAGTATAACAATAAAAAGAAAACTGATTAGAGGTATCTTGAAATGACTCTCTCTAGGCAAATATGGAGCAATGTAAGCAGTGGAAAGAATAATCAAAACAGATTATAAAATACTGAATTTAAAATACAAATCCATTAATCATAATGATTCTAAGAGAAAAATTGGGAGCAGAGAAATAGGAAAGCTCCATTTACAGAAGAACATCAACTAATAAGAGTAGAAGGAATGACAGAAACATCACTATTTTGCAAGCACATTTATCATAAATGAAGGAATTATGCAAACTAAAGGGCCTGGGTTTATTAAAAATGTTAATGTTATGAAAGACACGGAACCTCCCCCCAAAAAACCAGTTGGGGTACTGCTCCAGATTAAAAGAGAGTAGGAGGCAGATATGGTAATGCATGCCTATATTCCTAGCTACTTGGGAGGCCGCAGCATGAGCATTGCTTAAGCCCAAGTTCCAGATCAGCCCAGGCAACATAGCAAGATCATGTCTCTAAAAAAAAAAAAAAAAAAAAGAGATTAAAAAAAAAGAATAGAGAGATAAAACCACTAAATGCAATATGTAATCTTTAATTGCATCCTGGATTGGTTAAAAAAAAACAACAACAATAAACCCTAGCTATAAAGCACATCATAAAGAAATAACTGGAGAAATGTAAATATGGATTATATCTTAAATAATAGTAAAAATATAATAGTATGTTAGATTTCTTGACTGATGATTATATTAGGCTTAATAGGATAATGGCCTTGTTCTCAGATTATACATGCTGAAGTAATTAGGAATGAAGAAATCTCATAATGTTTACAATTTACTCTCAAATGGTTCAGCCAAAAAGTGTGTGTGTGTGTGTTTGTGTTTATAAAACCTAGGGTTCAATGTCTCATTCTTGTCAATTTTATTAGGTTTGAAATTTTGGAAAACAAGAGGAAAAGAAGAAAGTTCCTAAAAAATTCAAAGCACTGACCACCATGATCTAACTTGTATTCTAGGATGACTATTCTGAGAGAATTTATTTCAGAAAGAGACAAACCAGGAATAGCACACCAGAGGCCAATTTACCATGAAGCTATGAAGCTCAAGCTTCAGGGCTCTTTTCTTGTGGATCCTTTCCAAGCCCCAGGAAGAACCTGAGCAATATATCTTCACATGGTCATATTCTTTTGTAAAATTTGCAAAATAAGATACTTAGTCAAGACTACTGTCTCTTTCCACTCCAAATCACTTCTTCTGTCAGGCAGCTCTGGAGCAACCATGGGCATTTTGGGGAAGCTGCTAAGGGGAATTTAACTTCAGGCTTAGTGACCTATTATTTGTGGTTTACGGACACTTCCACTTACAGTTGAGTGATAACTATCCTAATATATGTCTGACTTTCAGAAATGCTTCTGTCACCCACAGTGCACACTTATTTGGTGTCATGACAAGAATGCTGAGCTGAAATAGGAATACAACACAAACTCTGGTGCCCAGGACCAGAAAGATGTGGAAAGAGAAGAAATATGCTCAAAGAAAAACTGATTATCATTCTCTTCTCTCTATAGAAAATATCACAAAGTGGTTGTATTAGTCCATTCTCATGCTGCTAATAAAGACATACCTGAGACTGGGTAATTTATAAAGAAAAGGAGGTTTAATGGACTCACAGTTCCACATGGCTGGAGAGGCCTCACAATCATAGCAGAAGGTGAAGAAGGAGCAAAGTCACATCTTACATGGCAGCAGGCAAGAGAGCATGAGCAGGGGAACTGCCCTTTTATAAAACCGTCACTTCTCATGAGGCTTATTCACTATCATGAGAACAGCACAGGAAAAGCCCACTCCCGTGATTCAATTACCTCCCACCAGGTCCGTCCCATGATACATGGGGATTATTACAATTCAAGTGAGATTTGTGTGGGGATACAGCCATAGCATAGCAGTGGTTATCATATGAAGAAATGACCAAAGACTATGGTCACCCAAAAAAATATAAGAAAATCTGAAAAAGTATCAGGCTGTTAAAAAGATCTGTTGCCAGGTGTGGTGGCTCATGCCTGTAATCCCAGCACGTTGGGAGCCTGAGGCGGACAGATGGCTTGAGCCTAGGAGTTTGAGACCAGCCTGGACAACATGACGGAATCTTGTCTCTACAGAAAAATTAGCCAGGTGTGGTGGCACGTGCTTGTAGTCCCTGCTACTCAGGAGGGTGAGGCGGGAAGGACTGTTAGAGCCCAGGAGGTCAAGGCTGCAGTGAGCTATGATCATGTCACTGCACTCCAGCCTGGGGGACAGAGAAAGACCCCGTCTCAAAAATGCATACACATATTTAAAAACGTTTGTAGTATTTGACAGCTTTTTAGTTGTAATTTGTTATGCTTTCCCTTATCATTCGAAATATTTACTTTTGTACACATATGTATCTGTTATAGAGTTTTTTTCCTTACAAAGGACCTCCCAAATTGTATAAATTTGAGGCCCTACTAAATCTGAAAGCACCCCTTAAAGAGACCAAAAAGAAGGCCACCATGACAACTAATTAAATGACTAGGATGTGAAATCCAATGGAGATGAAAAGAAAGTAATGAGTTTGAGATTCATTTAAAATGTAAAAGCAAAAGGGCTTCTTAATCAACTGGATATGAGGAACTGGGGTGGGTCTAGGATGATTCTTGTTTGCATGAATGGATAGGTTTGGCATCATTCACCAAGATGGAATTTGGCCAGAGGAAGATGACGTCTATGGAGATATGCATCAGGAGCAAGACTAAAACCAGAAACAGACTGAACAGTCATCAGTGTGTATGTAGGAGAAGCCAGGGCAACAGATTAGCAGGTTAATGGTCTGGCTGAAGAGTAAGAGCAAGTGAGACCAAAGGATGGAACCCTGGGAAACAACTCCGTGATATGTTGGTGCTGCTATGTGTGCAGGAGGATGGGAGAAAGGTAAAGGAGACAGAGAGTTAGAAGAACAAAGAAAGAAAGAGAAGCTTTATTAAATGAAGGGAGAGGTATGTTTCAATAATTTCAATAAGTGATAACTATTATCTCTCATCTTTTCAATAAGAGATAATTGTTACTAAAGTGTATTAAACTTGGCAACAAGCATATAAGTGGTGTCTCAGTCCATTTTGTGCTGCTATTATGGAATACCACAGACTGGGTAATTTATAAAGAAAAGAAATTTATTTCTCACAGTTCTGGAGGCTGAAAAGTCCAACATCACCGTGCCAGCATCTGGTGAGACTGCTGCATCTTCCCATGGTGGAAGGCAGAAGGACAAGAGAGCTCACAAGACAGAGGGCAGAAGGGGCCAAACTCATCCTTTTATCAGGAGCCCACTCCCGTGACAACTAACCCACTCTAGAGATAATAGCATCAGTCCACTCATGAGAGCAGAGTCCTCTTGCCCTAATTACCTCCTAAAGGTCTCACTGCCCAAAACTGTTGCATTGGGGATTAAGTGTCTATCACATGAACTTTGGGGAACACATTCAGACCACAGCAACTGGAGACCCTGAGTGAGAACAAACTTGGTGCAATTGTGAAAGTCAAAGTCAGACTGTAGTAGACTGAAGAATAAATAGGAAATGAACTCAGGAAGTGTGGATAACTCTTTTATGAATCATCACCAGAAAAAAAAAGAAAGATAGGGAAGTAGAGGGGATGTGGGGTCATGGGTGGGTCACACCTGTCTAATTTGTGTCTACTAATGTTAAATATATACCTGCCCTCTGACCCAACAATCACACTCCTGGGCAACAACCTAAGCATCCTCAAAAGCAGAATGGATAAGTAAATTATGGCAGATTCATACAATGGAATGACATACAGTAATAAAAAGAACAAACTACAGATAAACACAACATGGACAAATCTCAAAAGTATTACACTAACTGAAATTAGCCTGACACAAGACACTACTACATACTGTATAATTTCATTTATGAAGTTCGGAAATAGGTAAAACTAATCTATGTTGTCAGAAGTCAGAATAACAGTTACCTCTAAGGAGGAGTGTTATTAACCGGGAAGAGGCATGAGGGAGCCTTCTCAAGTGCCGCAAATGTTCTATACCTTGATCTGTGTGAGTTGTGTGTCTGTATACATAGGTAAAAATGCATTTAGCTGCACTCTAAGATGAGTAAACGTTATGTCCTTTACTTTGCAATGCCTCAACTTAAAAGTTTTTAGAATAATGAACACAAATAAAATTTAAAAAATAGCTTTACTAAGGAAATACCACTAAGATCTATAAACCACCACCAAATCAAAGTGAATTGAGTTGGCCCTAAGATAGCTGACAATAATATGCACAGTAGCAATGGCTGAAGCAGCCCGAACCCAGTGAATCTATCAGCCATGGAATAAGCAATCCTTCTTTTAGAAAGCACTCTCGGTGTTTTCAGCTCACTCAACATTATCTACCTAAAAATCCTGCTCCCAAGCCCATATCTTCATGTGAACAATCTATCTTTCCCAATTGAGTAGAACTTTAGATCATCAAAAAGAGTTTTCTAGGGCTCAGCATCAGCCTAATATCCCTCGTATGTCAAAATAACACAATTGCTGACTTCCATCACTACTGTGGAAGAGCCATTTAGAAGACAGATTTGTACCCACTGGAATCACAGAAGTTCATGATCCTCTCCTTTGCTGTCTTTTTATCGTATCAAATGATGAAGCCATAGCTGCTGGCACTGAACCAAAGTCACTTTGGTTTTCAAAAACAACCTATTATTCATTAATAAACTTAGCACTATTTAAAATATATATAATACTTGCATGCTCACCATGAAAAGAATATTAAATACTTACCATTTTGTCTGGTACCAACAGCGGCAATAATTACTGGAACTGAATTTAATGCTCTTTTTATCACTGGAATATAATTATCCTTTACTTCATGGAATGAAAACTTGTCATTAACGTTGTATTTGATCACAATGATGTCGGCGCCCCCAATTAGATTTCGAGAAGTGTACCAATCACTGTCAAATATGTCCTAAACCAAAATGCAAATAGCAATCTTTAGTCTACTTATCTTCCAATCAATTCTGAAATAATTTACAACATTAAATTTTGGAATTCATTTAAAAAATTATTTTAAAATAGGTAACTACGTAAAATTAAAAGTGTTTGCAGTCTGCCAACTCTCTTTTTAAAAATGTTTACTTTCTCATGTAGCTTGGACAATTATGTAATGGCTAAACATGAGAATCTGAGAATTCCTGAGAGTCAGATGAAATAAGCAACTTTTTTCCATATTTGCACTTAAAAATAACCTCTTTGTTTTAAAATTACACTATATTTTTATCAGCTCATACTTTCAAAAGTGTAACATTATGGCATTAGATGGCAGAGCAACAGTATGAGTAACGAAGCTTTAAAGGCTTTTTTCTGTGACCCAGTTAGACACTGCAGGATTTTCAGTGTTTTGAACTGCAATACATTTTAATTCAGTGCAATTCCATATACTTTATTCTTTTTTTTTTTTTTTTTTTTTTGAGACAGAGTCTCACTCTGTCGCCAGGCTGGAGTACAGTGGCTCCACCTCAGCTCACTGCAACCTCCGCCTCCCTGGTTCCAGCAATGCTCCTGTCTCAGCCTCACTGGTGGCTGGGACTACAGGCGCACACCATCACGCCCAGCTAATTTTTGTATTTTTAGTAGAGTCAGGGTTTCACCATGTTGACAAGGATGGTCTCAATCTCTTGACCTTGTGATCTGCCTGCCTCGGCCTCCCACAGTGTTGGGATTACGGGCATGAGCCACCGTACCTGGTCCATATTTTCAAAATTCATACGTACTTTTCAACTTTATCCATCCTTTGGACAGTACTGTATATATAGAGTATGTACATGGGGTGAGGGAGGAATTTCTTTATAAAAAAAGATACTGTGTATTACAAGGTGTTAACATGGTAAGAAATATATTTTCAATCCGTGTATTTTGCTTACATAAATTAAAACTTGAGGATAAACCCTGCTAGTTCCAAAATCTTTACTTTTGTGCTACAGCTAATAACATTTATATTTATTTAGAACTGGGCCATAAGTAATTTATTACAAACCCTTAAGTATATAGTATTTTGAATTTTTTTTCTTTTCTTTTTTTTTTTTGGAGACAGGGTCTCACACTCTGTCGCCCAGGATGGAGTCCAGTAGTGCAATCTTGGCTCACTGCAACCTCTGCCTCCCAAGTTAAGGCAATTCTTGTGCCTCAGCCTCCTGAGTAGCTGGGACTACAGATGCATACCTCCATTCCAGCTAATTTTTTGTATTTTAGCAAAGATGCAATTTCACCATGTCGCTCAGGCTGGTATTGAACTTTTGAGCTCAGGCAATCTGCCCACTTCAGCCTCCCAAAGTGCTAGGATTACAGGCATGAGCCACCATGCCTGGCTTGGGTTGATATTTTAAATACAATTTTTCAAAGTTTCTGTATGAATAGTGATGTAAGGAAAATATCTTTAGGTATCTTAATTCCACTACCAAATATGTACAAGTAGTTTTCCTCTCACATTCTAGTTAACTATTAATCATTTGTCCTTTTATGTGGCCTTCGGTGCATATTTCTAGGATGTAATAAAGCTAAATTAAGGAAACAGCTGGCTGTGACGAACAGGTCCAAAAGCTGTTGAGCTATGAAAGTTCATACTTTGAAATATGAGTCTAAAAAAGGGTTAACAGTGTTTGAATCAGCCAACCAAGGTCTATGTGACAGAGCTTTTATCCTACGATGGAAAATTCTGGAGGAGTATCACAGAGCAATGCCCTTCTGCAGAGAGAGCTTCTTCTCATCAGCGCCTCCTCCAGTTCCCATACACTCCCAGCCACCCATTTCCCACAAGTACATTCAGAGTTACACAAACTGCAGAATTTTTAGTCATGAATACTCTATCAAAACTGGGATGCACAGAGTATTTTTGAAGGAAGGTAAAAGAACAACAATAACAAAAAGGCAAAATATGGAATATAAACAACAAAGGCAAAGGCTTGAACTTGGTAGAGGGTGCAAGGGAGGAGAAGGGAAGTGGGACACAGTGCAAGAAAATGGGAAAGCTTCCCAGCAGAGCTCTCAAACTGCCAAATCCCAAACCACACAACCTATTCAGTTCCAACTGCATCTGTTGTAGCGTTCAAGTTCAAAGTATACAAGTATAACAGAGTGCATAAGTTTAACAAAGAAGGAAAACAAATGAGATAAAAAACTAAACAAAAGTGGGGCCAATATTAAGCAACCACTTAACTTCAAGAGAAGAAATCAAAAGTAGCTGCTTTTCGAATTCCAAATAGTTCAAAATTCCAGAGTTAACTGGAGAGGTATACAGGGAAGAGGAGGATCTTTAAGGGAAAATATTGTGAACAAATGGGTCTGGGCATTGTTATCTCTATGGGATTGGGGATGTAAAAACTATACTTTTATTTGTAATCCAAATCAGAGCTTCAAACCCTGCAAAGAAAACTGTGAATCTATTATACCACTTCATTGCTTTTTGTGGTGTTATTTTTAATAAACAGTAAAAGATATAGAAATGTGAAATGAAATAATAATGTACCACACCAAAAATACGGATGGAAAAGAGAAAGAAAGACGCACTAAATAATGGGCTACGTTTAATGAATCTGTAGCACATTTGTTTTAAAAGTGCCAAGTATATAAGGCAAGGATCCAGGGTAAGGCTAAGGATCTATAGAAGAGAACTAGGGAAGAGAAACACAGCTATCTCATTACAACTCCAAGGCAACAATAACACAGCTCTTCTCGAACTATATCAAAGAGAAAATACTCCAAAGAATTATGAAGGAAATCAAATTCTCCCACTCCTTGTAAATCAGTTCCAGGTTTTCCTCTAGAGGGTTATGCAACACAAGGCTTGGAGCCACATTTGGAGAACTGAACCCATCTTTAAAAAAAAAAAATCGGAATTTCTACAGTGAAACTATTTTATTTTGCTTGATTGTGGAGCTGCATGTATGAAGTATGAACATCACTGTCCCAGCATATTGGTACTGTGGTTGTACAAATCTTGAATGACCTGTGAAAACCTTACTTTTGCTTAGTATTAATATAAGTGATACATAACTATACTAAAATTATAACAAACACTTAATATATTAGATGCCACTTATAGGCACTTACTAAATGCCAGCCTCTATACTTAGAACTTGACATGTGCTAGTTTCTCACTCACTTCTCAGCACAGCTCTAGGAGACAGATTATTATGTAGATAGGGAAAATAAGGCTGAGAAAAGGTAAATGATTTAACAAGGACACACAGGCATGAAATGGCAATGTGAGAATCCGAAATCAGATCCTTTGATATCAAAGGCTGTGCTCTATCTGCTCTGCTATATTTAATATTCTGATTCCGTGCATACTCAAATAACAGTTGATTAACGCAATCAGTTGTAGTATCTCTGATGGGCTTTACTTACCAGCAAGTGAAGAAAACGCCTTATAAAGAGCAATCCTAGAAATGGAATCGCATGTCTGAAGACCTTTATAACCTAGAAAATTGTCCTGGGTTACAAACTTGGTGCCTTAAATAGGGCCAGAGTCTAACCAAACAAAAAGTGATTTGCATAATAAACCATAACAATCAGCTTATGGTAAGAATCCCGACTACAGAGGCTTATTTTATCCATTTGGAAGATTTCATTTTACTAGACAAAGTATATGGGATCACAAGCATTGCTGTTTGTGAAATTAACAATATAAACAGGAAAATGTTAACAGCTCAAATTAAATACAGGGAAAGCAATCCTAACATTCTAATGTAGCTAATTTTATTTTTCCCTACATTTATTTACTCTATTCACTAAATATCTGTTCAGCTGTATGTTTTTAGACTGTAAGATCTTTCGTGATGAAAGACCCAAAGTAAAAGAAGTGTTTCATTTGCCTGCATAGACTCTGGCCAGTAAGTTCTCCAACAATACTTCTCATGAACAGCGTCATCACTATTATAACTAGGCGCTTAATATAACTAGGGGTTTAATAGCATCTCCTAATTGAAAAGGCCTGTTTTAAATTTTACCAAATTAACATAACTTCCTTCTTTAACTGAAAACTTATACGAGCAAACGATATTTTCTTTCTGTTATATAGAAATTTGCATAAGAAATTTTTCTAAGTACATTCTACACATTTTTAGAGTGATGTGATAGTTTCCTATAGCCTTGATTCGGTTTTTTAATATTGCTGTTTAAATATGAAATCTCACACAATGATAATTTGTATTTTTTCAGGCACTAAACTTTCTTCTGTTATTAAATGTAACATTCAGCTGAAACCTATGCAGAAACATAGGTTTCAGCTGAATGTTACATTTAATAACTCCAAAATCTGTAAAGAATCAGAGCTTTTCAAATAAGATTAAAAGAAAACATTCAAAACATGTTATTGTATACTGAAAATACATGTGTCAGGAAGTAAATTCCCTTTTCCTTTTATCAAACACTCAAGAATCAGACTATAATGTATCCACTTCACTACAATTTTGTTCAATTAATGCAAATTTTAATTTTTTAAAAGTTTTCCAAGCAACATTAGTAATATTCTCATTTATGAATTACTAAAACAAATGGCTAATACATAAAGAGTATTTGCATTATTAAAATTAAAATTTTCAGAGCTCAATTAATAGTCCTATAAATGAGTCATTTAAAATTAACTCCCGGTCCCTGCCTTTTCCTCCGCTTTCCAGAGAACTATTTCTGAACTGTCCCAGTGAAAAGTATTTTTGCCTGTGTTGAGCGTTGAGAGGGCTGTATTTTTAGAACACCAATATTACACTATCACCCACAGGGTAGGCATTAAAAAAAAAAACACTGCTTTTTGCTGGTGAAACTTAGTGACCCATCCCTCGGAGTTGGCACATTCAACTGTCAGCTGTCTACCAAGGGACAACCCACAGTCCTGAAGTGCACCAGTAAGTGCTCCACATTCCCACTGGGGCCTTTTAAATTCCCAAGAGTGTTCGCTGACGGGGCTGTCCCCTGCCCAGTGAAACAAAGGACCAAAGATTTTCTCAAAAATGTTTAAAAATTCGACCGATGTAACGCGGACACTCCACACTCACGGAAGTGAACAGAAGGGGGAGGAGGTAAAATTAAAAAAAAGGAAAAAAGCTCCTTCAGCCCCGGCGTGGAGCAGCTGCTGTTCCTTACCCAGACGGGGCAGTCGTGGACCACCAGCTTGACATTCCCAAACGCACTGGCCTGATACTCGGTGAACACGGGACGCGCGACCGTGCTGGCCGCGTTCAGCAACAAGCTACTCTCGTCCCCCGAGACCAGAGGGCTCCTCCCCAGGTAAGTGCGGATGAGCCCCGACGGCCGGTTGTCCTGGTGGAACGCGTCCCCCTCGTTCCCCAGCGCCACGATGTGGATGGACCTGCACGGACAGAGGGGGGGCGAGGGGAGAAGGGAAGCGCGGTCAGCGTGCGGATCCGTCCTCGGAACAGGAAGTGCGGGGGGCCGCGGATGGGCAGCAGCCCCTGTCCCTGGGGCGCACGACACGCGCTGGAGACAGACAATGGCCGGACGGCGGCGCGTACGTACATGATTTCAAATCCAAGGGCAGGGCGGCGACTCTGGGAAAAGCAGCGGCTCACGGCTTCGCGTGGCCCCCGGGCGGCGAGTTCACCCGCAGTCCGTTCATCCCCGGCCGCGTCCCCCTCACGCACCTCCACCGCGGCGGGGCAGACGCAGAGCGGGGCCGGGGCCGCGCCAGCGAGCAAGCCCGGGGCCTGGGGGCCGGGGCGAGCGGGCAGGGGCGCGCTGCCGCCACTCAGGGAGCGCCCCGGAACATCGCCGGGCGTGGGGCCGCCGCGCAGCCCCGAGCGGACGCCGCTGCCCGCAGTCCCCTCTCCGCCGCGCGTCCTCGGCCGGCAGCTGTCTCCTCCCGCTGCTAACGCCGCTGCTCCTCCTCCCGGCGGAGAGCGGGGGGGTCGGGGAGATCGGGGCCTCCGCCCCCTCGCGGACCGGGCGCAGCACGTGCCGGCCCCAGGGGTCCAGCGGACGCGGGGGGACGCGCTCCCCGCCGAGGCCCCGGAGCTGCGGCGTCGGCGGCCGGACACAAAGGCGCGGCCCGCGCGGGGCGCCGCGGAATATAAATTAATAAATACAGCGTCCCAGCTCGAGAGCTCCCGGCCACCAATCCGCCTGCAGCAAGTTTGTTCAACTCGCAAGGCCGTAACCAGAGCCAGGAAAGGGGGGTGGGGCGATGGGGCCCCCGCTCACTCCGGACTGGAAAAAGAAGGCTAGGAAAGCGAGGGAGTCCAGCCCGAGCGCCGCTCCAGCCACCCGCGTCCCCCGCTCTTGGCCTTGACCAAAAGTGCTTTACCGCGTCTGCCGCTTTGTCATTTGTCAACATGCGCTACAGCTGTTTTCTAAAATCACACTCATGAGAAAAAATAAAGGCAACATTCATGCTGCCACAGAAAGCGTTCTTTGTTCACACACCAATTAATTTGCTAATGTCGCCTTGGGGGAAGTATTTACTATTTCAAGCTATATTTAGCATATTTTACCGAAAACTTGAGGATTTTAAAGGCTGGGATTCTTAGTGTGATCCTTTTAAAAGGAAGTTACATATGGGGGTTTAACGTGTTGGTGAGTTAGCAGACCAACTGAAACACAATGATCATGTGAATGCAAAGATAGTTTAGACTCTTTCATAATAATGCACTGAAGTAAAGGTTATGAATATCCCCAACGTGCCTCAAGCTACCTCAATACAAACGAACACTGGAATCCACTTACTAGCACCGAAATGGGCCAGGGATTACTCTGGGGTTAGACTCCTCCATACAGTATTAAAATTCTTACCAGTACCCTACTCTGTGTTGAAGAGTTGCTTATCCTTCTATTTATTTTTCCCTTCGGTAAAATTGGACTGTTTCTTTTCTCAGCTGAGCTGTTTTGAAGGTATGAAACGGAGATTATTGAATAGGGCAGTAAAAAGACTAGGATAACAGCTTACTTGCTCAGTTGAAAGCAGTTTAATAGTTTCTCTTGCTCAGAGAGAATATAATAAGAGACATTCTTTATGTGGTCACTGGTTTTTAAAAATCTGATTTCCCTTTGCATTCTGTATGACTTCTCTTTTAGTCTCTAAAACCTAAACCATCCTTAAAAATTTCAGCTTTTAGGATTACCTTTTATCTTGGGTTAATAGAAAATATATTTTCTCATCAGTCTCTTCCAGAAACCCACAAGTGAAAAACAAAGACACTAGAATGGATTCATGGATAAAGGAAATGTGGTATATACACGCAATGGATGATTAGCCTTTAAAAAAGAAGAAAATTCCTTCATAAACTACACCATGGATGAACCTTGAGGACCTTGTGCTAAGTGGAATCAGCCAGTTGTAAATCACAAAAAGTGATTCCATTTATATGAGGTATCTAAAGTAGTCAAACTCTTAGAAAGTAGAATAATGGTTATTACCAGGGGTAGGGAGAGGGGAAAAGGGGAGTTGTTCCACAGGTGTAGAGTTTCAGGTTTGCGGGATGAAAAAGTTACAGAGATCTGTTGCACGAGGTGTGCATATAGTTCATACTACTGTACTGAACACTAGAAAATGGTTAACATGGTAAATATTGTTATATTTTATGATATAAAAAATAATACAAAAATGAAACAAAGCCACTAAAGTTGTTGACAACTGGGAAGTGTCAGGAAGGGAGAAAGTATTCATTTTTTTCCTTAGTTAATATGTGAGCCAAGCCTGTGCTGCGTAGGCATGAAAGATCCCAAGATACGTTAAGACTTGGTCCATGACCTCAAGAAGCTAAGGTAATTTGTTACCAAGAAGGGGTCCCCGATCCAGACCCCAAGAACACTTGGACCTTAAGTGAAGAATTCAGGGCAAGTCCATGAAGTAAAGCAAGTTTATCAAGAAAATAAAGGAAGGAAGGAATGGCTACTCTGTTGGCAGACCAGTGTCATGGGCTACTCAACTGAGTGTACTTATAATTTTTCTTGATTATATGCTAAACAAGGGGGGGTTATTCATGAGTTTTCCTGGAAAGGATGGGCAGTTCCTAGAACTGAGAGTTCCTCCCCTTTTTAGACCATATAGGTCTAACTTCCTGACCTTGCCATGGCATTTGTATATTGTCATGGAGCTGATGGGAGTGTCTTTTAGCATTCTAATGTATTATAATTAGCATATAATGAGCAGTGAGGATTACCAGAGGTCACTGTCCCCACCATCTTGGTTTTGGTGGATGTTGGCTGGCTTCTTTAGTGCATCCTGTTTTATCAGCAAGGTCTTTGGACCTGTATCTTGTGCTGACTTCCTATCTTATCCTGTGGCTAAGAATGCCTAACCCCTGGGATTGCAGCCCAGTAGGTTTCAACCTTAGTGTACCCAGCCCCTACTCAAGATGGAGTCTCTCTGGTTTAAATGCCTCTGACATATTAATTAGTTTGTGAATATTAGCACACTCAATCCTTTTCAAAACATTCTAGTTCCTTAAGTGATTATGACACAGGCCTATGCAGTCAGTAAAATAGGTACAAAATAAAAGATAAAGTTCAGTGAATGTTGGGAAGAGATCTATGCTTTCTATGTCAGAGAGAAGTTCATAGAGGAAGTAGACATTGTCTTAGGTCTTAAAAGATTAAGAGTTTGTTAGATTTGGAGGAAGAAAAGGTTAGAAGGGAAGGAATATTTGAAAGAACTGGACAGACATCACATGCAAAACTATAAAGACATGGAAGATCATAGCCCGTCCTAGAAATAGACAGAGGTGAAGTTAGTGCTGGCCTGAAGACCTCTATATTAAAGCAGGCAGAAAAAAGAGTGGTGGAGGCTTCCCAAGAGATTTCTGAAGTCAGACCTGGTGATACTCAAGCTACAGATTGAGAATCTGGTACAAAGCCTGGTAACATACTCACCCAACCTGTTTTCTCTTCCAAGGTAGCTAAATGACAGTTCTCAAACTTTGTGCATATAGGTAAAGCCACATCATTAGTTCTCATCAACAGAATATGATCCCCGTTGAGCAGTAAAGAAGTATGTCTCTCCATTCTCTTTTATCTTTCTGTCCCAACCACATGAAGTCAGATCAACCTTGAAGCCAGGTGTTTGAAGCTATAGCACTGCCCTGTGGAACCAATCCTTGAATGACTAGTTACAGCAGAGCCTCCTCACAGCATGCATTGTACTGTGATTGGAGTGAGAAATAGATCTTCAGTGAGTTGAGCCAGACATTTTGAGGTCAATTATTACAGCAGCTACTGTTATTTATCTTGGCAAAAAGAATATCACAGATGGTCCATTTCCTGATATCTTAAAGATCTTTTCATAATTTTCTTATGACCTCTTTTTTATAGTTATTTCCCTTTTATTTGGTTTGTGTATTTGTAGTTTCTCTCATTAGCACATTTTAAAAATTTTATTTTACCAGTGTTAACAGAACGGATATCACATGTCCTCCAACCTCAAGGTCACTGGGGAACACACAGGAAAGGCTTCCAACCCAAGCAATATTTTTTTCCTATTTCAGTGGCTAAAATGCCACCATTTCGCATTCACTTTATTAGATGTTCTTGTCCCTAAATAAGATGTAGCATAAGGTAAAGTGAGGACATGTAAAGTAATTCGATGGGCTCTTACTAGTCCCCAAATTGTGAATATTCATATACCAGCTATTAAAAAACATGTTGATTCCTCAACAGCTGGAGAGGAAGCAAGTGTTGGTGAGGGCAGGCCTAGAGATCTAGGCTTAGCAGAACATCTTTTCCAACTATGTTTCAAGAAAAACTAGGTTTCCATAGAAGTTTAGGAGGTGGCAGAAAAAGAGTAGGCAGTGAGATCTGAACCCTGACACGGAATTTTAAAGCCAATTAAAGCAGTCTTGTTGCTATCTTTAAAAAAAATTAAAGTTTCATATTCATTTTCGTTAAAAAGTTGGGTTTTCTAAGGTTAAAAACAAACACAAGTTTTAACACCACTTATCTAGAGCCAGAGTCTTCAAGGTGGGGTACAGAAGATGATCCTTGAAATTCCAGAATAAACTTCTAACCACAAACTTTTTTTTTTTAACCAAAAAAAATAAATAAATAAAAGGGAGAAACAAATAAAGCTTTACTTATAATGTTGGGATTGGTGCTGATACCCCGGGTTGACCAGTAAGTGAGCAGATATAAGGAGTGTTGGGGGCGTGGCAGCAGCAGGATGCACAGTGAGGGCTGCAGGGAGGGTTGTCTCCTTTGTTCACTTTCAACATACTGCCACATGTTGCAGTTTCTGTGTCAAAGGGGATTTATGAATGATATCAAGTAAACTACTGTTACAGCAGGAACCAAGGGAGACAGTGTTAAAAATGCAAGAACAAGCAAACACAACCAGCCAAGCTGATGTTTCTGACACTCTTCCAGAGCCACATTGCAAGGTAAAAAACCAATGACTCATCAGATTTGCCAAGAAGTTGACCATAATAATGGATTATAAAGAACACTTTTAAGTATGAATTTACAGCCATTCTTGCTAACATCGATTTCACCCTAAGTGCATGTTATAGTTAATGGACAATAATATTCTGAACCAATTGCAATTAGCTAGCAACTTAAAAACTAAACATCAAAATATTGAAGGCAAACTCAACAATGTTTCTACCACGTTTAAGTAGTATACTATATACGAGTCAAAACTTTCAAGAAAAGTCATCAAGAATAAATGCTACACAGTCTCTTCAGAGCTTTCTTAAAAATGAAAGTTAAAAAACCACACACTCTTGGGGAAATAGTTTTCTTCTTGCCAAGATAAAAATATCTGGAATAATACATAGAACACAAATGGAAAAAAAAAAAAAAAAAAGAAACTGCATTCCTTTGTCAGCAAATACCTTGAGGATATTCATATAAATTTTTGCTAAACATCAAGTCATAAGTATTTGAACAAGTTAAACAATGTGGGAAGTTTACTATAAGGTTAAACTGAAAGCACAGATGTTCTTAATATGTTTCACTTTATGGTATTTGAGAAATTCTGTTTCAGTATGGTATTTACTACATTGTGTTTCAATAAATGAATTACATTTTGAAATTACTTTTTTTGTGACCCACTAAAGAAGAGCTGTAGTAGAGAAGACACTTTCTCTTCTACATCTTTTGACAATACTGTAAACAATAATTGACTGTTTAAAAATAAAAGCTGTGTTTTATGCAAAACTTGTTTACATGTAACCAGTGATAGATTAGTTGTTTTGACCAAACATTTTTTTAAAAAAAGAAATGAATTCCAAGCTAACATTATAATGAGAACAACCACATGAATTCATTCACAGCATATCTCATATGCAATTTACTCTAACGAAGCTGGAGCCAGAATATACAACACTGTAAGAGGTTATACAAATGGTTAATTTTGTAGAAACAAGAATTTGTAGCAGCTTGAAACAAACGTTTTTGTTGTGCAATGTAACACACATACAGAAAAGTGCAGAAAAGCTATGCACATGATTTAATAAATATAAAATAAACATTACTAAAGTCGCTTGGGTCAAAAATTAGAGCATTATCAGTGCTCATGCAAAGGTGTGTGCATGTGTGTGTGTGCACACATGGCACCCCTCTTCAGCTACAGACCTCTTCTTCTTTTCCTCAGAGGTTATAATGAGCCTGGCTTTTGTAATGCTTATTCATTTTTCATTGTGCTTTTACTACCAAGATGTGCATTCCCAAACAGATGTTTTGGTTTTGCTTCTTTTTGAATTCTTTCTAAGTGGGATCACACTGTATGTGTTTGTGTCTTGATTCTTTTATTCATCATCATTTGTAAGATTCAGTGGTGTTGATGTAGCTGTGGTTTGTTTGTTTTTCTCCTTTTCATTGCTGAATAGCGTCCAGTGAAAATACATGCCACCATTTATTTATCCATTCCATTGTAGATAAACTCATGGGCTATTCCCAGTTTTTGCCTATTATAGACAAAGCTGCTAGGATCACTTTTGCTCCAAAATAGAGTATGTATGTGGGTGTGCTAGGTCACAAGGCATGTGTATGTCCAACTTTCTACACATAATTTTTCTTTTTTAAGACATGGGATCTCACTTTATTGACCAGGCTAGACTCAACTGATTCTCCCACCTCAGCCTCCCAAGTAGCTGGGACTACAGGTGCACGCCACCACGTGGGCCCAGCTCCTTAATTCTTTATATACTTAAGTATACTTACTATGTGCCAGGCATTACATTAAGTGCTTTGCAAATATTGACTCATTTAATTATCACAGCCACCCTATGGAGTAGGTTCTATTACTATCCTAATTTACTGGAGAGAAAATTGGGAACAAAGAGGTTAAGAAACTTGCCCACCTGAAAAAAGAGGCCAAAAACTTGAGGATCAGCTGAGGTCAGGAGTTCGAAACCAGCTCTGTCAACATGGTAAAACCCCATCTCTACTAAAAATACAAAAATTAGCCAAGCATGCTGGCTGGAGCCTGTAATCCCAGCTACCCAAGTAGTGAGTAGAGGAGCTGGGATTCCAATTCAGACAATTGGCCCCAGGGTCTGTACCCTTACCCACTGTTTGAAACTACCTCCTTCATTACGTAATGTTTGTGATTGAAAACAATGCATGTAACCTATAAACACTCTTCTATCTTATAGAATTTTCTAACTCCCTAAACGTTTTCCAAATATAATTTCAGTCAATTTTTTTCTTTTTTTTTTCAATTAACTTTGCAAACTTCCTCTTCACTGTTTTTTTTTCAGTTTTTAAACTATGTGTTAAACATGTAAAAATGTAATACGCTTCTGATTAGTTTCAGAAACAGATGAGTAATGTTTTGCAAGAGGGAAATGTATTCATCAAATATCAACCAAAATTTTTGCATAATGGGGCTAAAAAATGAGAATCATGAAGCAGTTCTTCCATTAAATTCCACATAACTTTTTAAGCTCTTTTCAGAGAGCCTTAAAATAAACTGCACATAAAACCAGGTATCTGTATTGCTGTGCCATAAAGTATAAACCAAGATTTTAAAATGAGACATGTTCAATTATCCTTCTCTCTGTAAAGCTTTATTGACAATAACTTTTGAGAGGAAAATTTCTTTGTATGATTATTAATACATAATGCCCTGATTGACTTGATCTTTATCTCATCTATTAAAAATTGTCTATTTGTGTTTTGTTGTATTCATAGTAATATATGCATGTAATTTAGAAGCCCTTGAGAGTGTGCTCACATTGTTTTCTGATGGGGTACTCGGTTCAGAAACTTCGAAGACTCCTGGCTGGTGCCTTGAACTGTGCTCTGGAGGAGAAATGTAGAAGGACAGCACAGTGAAGCTGGGGCTGCCAGGATGCAGAACATGGCACTGGGGCTGGCTGCTGTGGTAAGGGAGGCTGCGAGACAGGAAGTAAAGGAGAAATAGCGAAAAGCAACACAGAGAAGCTCCAGACCCACTTACCTAGAAATCAGCTCCGTGAAAAATGTATTTGTATTGTTTTAACTAATCTAATCAGAGATAAGGTTTGCAAATTTACCCCAAAATTATAAAATTTAAGATTAGCTTTTTTTTTTTTAAGAGTTTGCACGTACTTCATGAGAGTGACCTAAGCAAAGTCGTTCATTAGGGCCAATAACCTTTCAGTCGGTCTTCAGCAAAGTTGAGTTTGCTCATTTTATTCCCTTGGTGATTCTTCCCAGAGAAGCCTACAGTCTTCTTCTAAATTGTTGATTTCTTTTAAATTGCAAGGCTGTAATCTCAATTGTGTTTAGAAAAGCTGAAGTGAGAATCTAGAACAAGCTTGTCCAACCTGCGGTCTGTGGGCCACATGTGGCCTAGGACAGCTTTGAATGTGGCCCAACACAAATTTTTTAATTTTCTTAAAACATTATGAGATTTTTCTTTTGCTATCTGTTTTTTTTTTTTTTTTTTTTTTTTAAGTCCAGCTATCATTAGTGTATTTTTTGTGTGGCCCAAGACAATTTTCTTCCAGTGTGGCCCAGGGAAGCCCTATCTAGAATGTTTTGTACATGTGAAATCCAACTATCCTAAACTCTTTCTGAAAATGTCTATGTTTATTTCTTTGTCTGAACTTCTGTTATCCACCCACCTCTATCATTGTGCTCGGTGATGTTTTCTAAACAACTGTTTGGTTTTGCAGTTAAAATACTGCTTAAAAATACCACAACATATGTTTCTTTGCATCAGAACTGCCTGTTTCTACCACCATTTTTCAAAGGGTTGAACTCCAAAGAAATCTGGTAATTTGGCCTCTAGTATGTCTGCTCTGTTATTTAGCTCTTGAAAAGCAATCACACTCTTCTAGGCTGGGCACAGTGGCTCACACCTGTAATCCTAGCACTTTGGGAAGCCAAAGGGGGAGGATCATCTGAGGTCAGGAGTTCAAGACCAGCCTGGCCAACATGGTGAAACCCAGCCTCTACTAAAAATACAAAATTTAGCCAGGTGTGGTGGCGGGAGCCTGTTGTTCCCGCTACTCAGGAGGCTGAGGCAGGAGAATCGCTTGAACCTGGGAGGCGGAGGTGTCAGTGAGCCAAGATCGCGCCACTGAACCGCAGCCTGAGCAATAGAGCAAGACTCCATCTCAAAAAAAAAAAAATACTTTTTAAAATTATAAAATACCAGCGGCCGGCGGAGGCGCAGCCCAGGCCCTGCGGCCATGCCCGGCGGGGCTCACGCAGCTGCCCGCGCCCGGCCAGGCTCCGGTAGGGGACGCCTGGGGCCCGGCGTGCCCGGCCGTGCTGCCGGAGACGCAGGACATGCTGTACGTGGCGCTGGAGCTGGTCATCGCCGCGCTGTCGGTGGCGGGCAAAGTGCTGGTGTGCCCCGCGGTGGGCACGGCGAGCGCGCTGCAGACGCCCACCAACGACGTCCTGGTGTCCCTGGCTGCGGCCGACGTGGCCGCGGGGCTCCTCGCTATCCCCTTTGCTGTCACCATCAGCCTGGGCTTCTGCACTGCCTCCTACGGCTGCCTCTTCCTCGCCTGCTTCGTGCTGGTGCTCACGCAGAGCTCCATCTTCAGTCTCCTGGCCGTGGCAGTCGACGGGTACCTGGCCGTCTGTGTCCCGCTCAGGTATAAAAGTTTGGTCACTGGGACCCGAGCAAGAGGGCTCGTTGCTATCCTCTGGGTCCTTGCCTTTGGCATCGGATTGACACCACTCCTGGGGTGGAACAGTAAAGACAGTGCCAGCAGCAACTGCACAGAGCCCTGGGATGGAACCACGATTGAAAGCTGATGCCTGGTGAAGTGTCTCTTTGAGAATGTGGTCCCCACGACCTACATGGTGTATTTTAATTTCTTTGGGTGTGTTCTGCCCCCACTGCTTATAATGCTGGTGATCTACATCAAGATCTTCATGGTGGCCTGCAGGCAGCTTCAGCGCACTGAGCTGATGGACCACTTGAGGACTTCCCTCCAGCGGGAGATCCATGCGGCCAAATCACTGGCCATGATTGTGGGGATTTTTGCCCTGTGCTGGCTACCAGTGCATGCCGTTAACTGTGTCACTCTTTTCCAGCCAGCTCAGGGTAAAAATAAACCCAAGTGGGCAATGAGTATGGCCATTCGTCTGTCGCATGCCAATTCGGTTGTCAATCCCATCGTCTATGCTTACCGGAACCGAGACTTCCGCTATACTTTTCACAAAATTATCTCCAGGTATCTTCTCTGCCAAATAGATGTCAAGAGTGGAAGTGGTCAGATTGGGGCACAGCCTGCTCTCGGTGTGGGCCTATGATCTAGGCTCTGGCTCTTCAAGGAGAAGATACAAATCCACAATAAACACAGAGGACACGGCTGGCGGATTCTCACTGTGAAAGACAGCTACACCTCACAAAGAAATGGACTGCCTCTCCTGAGCACTTCCCTGGAGCTACCACATATCTAGCTAATAGGTATGTGTCACTAGTAGGCTCCAACAGTTGACAGATATATTTATGATCTATTCAGCTGCTTTTACTGTGTGGATGATGCTGACAGCTTGAATGGATTCTAACAGACTGTTTTGTTTTTAAAAGTCTGCCTTGTTTATGGTGGAAAATTACTGATATTATTTTACTGTGAAATACTGTGAACTATTATAATGCAAATACTTTTTAACTTAGAAGCAATGGAAAAATAAAAATTGGCTGTACTAAAAATGTATACTTGTTCCTAGGAAGGCGACCTCAAAAATTAAAAGTATAATTATTTGGCCAGGCACTTTGGGAGGCCAAGGTGGGTGGATTACAAGGTCACGAGTTCGAGATCAGCCTGTCCAATGTGGTGAAAACCCATCTCTACTAAAAAATACAAAAATCAGCTGGGCATGGTGGTGTGTGCCTGTAGTCCCAGCTACTCGGGAGGCTGAGGCAGGAGAATCGCTTGAACCTGGGAAGCAGAGGTTGCACTGAGCCGAGATCACCCCATGTACTCCAGTAGGTGACAGAGACTCCATCTCAAAAAAAAAAAAAAAAAAAAAAGTATAATTATTTAATCAAGAAACTGCTGTATAAATTTAAGGAAATGATAGTCTCATAAGTCAAATTTTGATCACATAATTTTAAGCTCCATTCTTTTCCATATACAGAAAACTACCCTAGGGAAAAAAGCTGGTGAAATGGGATCCCTCCTCTACCAAATTCTGCCTTCTAGAGCTAGGTAGGGAACTTTGCTTCATTCCAAAGTTCAAGTTTGGTTAAGTTCTTAGAACCCAAAGTGTGAAAATTTTACTAAGCAAAATTATTTAACTCTGTGTGTATATGAGGTTAAATAAAAATAAAACTTAGAAAAAAATTATAAAATACCACCCCCAGGAATGTGTATAATCAAATACAAGTGTTATTATCAAGCATCGATTGTGTATTATGTAGTTATGCATAATTTTTTTTGAAGTTTTCCATTTGTATTCATACAGAAATACAGCATGTAAGAGTTAAGCCATATAACACTTTGCTGGTATATCTTATTTTCAAGGAACTCCATTATGTTAAAAAACAGATTTTGTTCAGTATTGTTACAATCCGGGTCATGTTTTAACTGTAATAAAGGCCTTCCTCATTTCCCACACTTCCTTTGCTTCCTGTATTGTTTACATGCATTTCTGCTATGGCCGTCCATTGGGTACTATCCCAACTGGCACGTTTTACAAATATGCTTTGACTTGTTCTCCTTTTTTATTCAAAAGCTATCACAAATCACTTCCCCTGACCTCATCTGCCCTCACACAATACATTTCATTCTTATTTTTCTCAACTTGTTTATAACTTTTCACTTCTCACTCTATAAATCCTGTCTGCACTTAAAAACTTGATTTTACAGTTAATAGCAATTGAAATTTTCTTAGAGATTTTTTTTGAGAAAAGCCCTGCTAATACCATTATATATTAGGTTGGCAGCTTCTACCCCTCATGAATAGTTCTTTTGGCATTCTAATAGATCACGTAGCTGAAACATTTAACAATTTTTGGCTTATCTTAAGGACATTTTTTAACTTCTTTTTTTCCTTCTCGACATCCTCTCCTGAGATTCCCTTGTACACATTCTTACTTATTCTGATCTTCATGTTCCTTTTTTTTTAATGCTCTCTCTCAGTAGAATCTGATATTCCTCTTTAGAGCTCTTTAAATATTTAAAATATTAAGCTAGGACTTCAGTAATATCTGTGATTGATATTCTTTCCTCTTCTGTCTTCAAATTGAAACATACGGACTTGTGTAATCGTACTGTCTCTCCAGCTATACTACTAGTTTCTTTCACCTGGCTAAGATCTGTTTAGCCAGATGCAAACCCCCTTCCCAGTCAGTAACTGGTCACAACTCCAGCAAGGCCCATTCTGTTTCTGCTAATGAGGGAGCTTGTTCAGCGTTCATCTTCAACATGTTCTCGTGTTACCAGCTGCCTCCAGTTCTGGGACCCAGGTAGGACAAGGTCAATCTCCATCTACATTAAAAGACATTTAGACCTTTCTCAGTGATAAGTATGGACCGCCAAGCAAAGGTCCTTCTAAACTAATCTCAGTGGCAAGCAGAGCTTTTCAAACTTCTCCACTAAATTAGAGATACCTGAACAAAGCCTCCAATATTCCCATCCCTAAACTCCCATTTAGGCTGCAACTTAAATAGTGCTGTGCAAGCCCTGATTTCTTCAAAGTCGTCTTGAGGTTTTTGCCTGTAAGCCAGTGTATCCTCATTGATTTAATATAAAATTAAGGATTAATTACCACCGGGTAAAATTAAAGAATGTGCCATGTTTATACTGTGACTTTTACATACTTTGGTTTACTACTATAGAAATTGGCAAATCATAAGAAGAACCTATTAAATTCTAAGGAGCCAGAAAACCCTTTTCTTCAGTAAAATATGGCAACAAATGACATTTTGTTGAACAAGTTAGTTCAAAACTCTTTTTGTAGGTTCACAGAAACAAAAGAATAATCAGTCAATGTTACTAGAATGCTTGTCATATTGGCAAAACTCTGTTTTTACTGATTATTATGTCTAACTCTTCCGAATCATGGGAAAAGTTTGAGTCTATCTATGAATAAAAAGAATGAGACACTGAGAAATGTGCAGCCCTGGTGTAACATAAGAAGCAGTGAAGTATAATGTAATACAAACGAAACAAAACAGACAAAAAAAGAGCAGAGTTTACTTTGCTTCATTTTGTTTCAGCACAAGCATTTTAATACTCACTAGCTGTAGTCTTGAAATGGAACAGTCTGTTACTAGGCCACTACCCACAAACAGCCAAAATTGTACATTAGTAACTCTCCATGCTAGACTCTAGAATTAGGAGATATTTTCAGCCAATGTATTTTATTAACTCACTATGATCTAACATAAATTCCTCAGTCCTTTTGCATTAACTATGATTACAACAATGTTTTGCTAATGATCCCCATCATGATCTCAAAGACTTTTATTGCAGGAAGTGAAATTGATCTAAATAGAGTTGCTGTTCAAAACAATCCAGCTAGAAATGTCACGGGGAGAGGCCAGCTGGGTGGCTCAGGCTGGCCTCAGGATGACATTGCCTGTTAAGTCACATTATCCAAGGCTCATTCTTCAGTTTTGCAAGCCCAGAAACTTTATTTTGTCAAGGTGCCCAAGGTTGATCACACTCGGGGGACTAGGTTTGTGCCAACCCAATGCATCAGAGGCCAGTGTGTAAATGAGAATACTATTTTTCTCATTTATAATGGGACTCTTGACTATTAAAGGGGTAGAAACTTATGATAGGTAGCAAACACAGTCTTATAGGAAAGTCTTCATGGGAAGTCCATTATCATCTTTTCAGTTCAATAAGCATTTATTAAGCACAAAGAGTACAGGTCATTTTGATCCCAAGCATGTTTTGCATCTATAAACACTTTTATTAGAACTATACTGACACTGAGTTATCACAGAGAGATATCATTTCCAGACAAACTGCATTAAGCCAATTTACTCCTTGACCAATTTTCTAAAATTTTCTCTTCTGATTGACAGATTCAACCATTTAGGAAAGACTGGTGATCTATCTGCATGATGGCATTAACTACAAAGATTATCCAAGAGCCACAGTCACAAAGCCAGTCTCTGAATACAGTTCTTCAAAGAAATCTTATAACTCTCTGAACAGGTATGGAAATAATTGCATGTAATGCATATATGCTTTTTACTATTAGATTTTCTTATCAGGTAGTGATGTGAAAAATTGGAATCTCCAGAGCTAGACCAATACTGCTCACTACCCAGTATCAGGATATTACTAAAATGAATTCTTGAAAATTTTATAGCCAGTTTAACCTAACTTTCCCCATTCCCTGATAGCCTTATTACAGGCCCAGCTGTAACTTATCTTGGACATCTAGGTTTACTCATGCTTTGCTTCCTGCCGAATCTTTCTGGTTCACTTTCTGGAATTCCAATCTGGGTAGAGAGGGAGAGCCAGATAGTTACTCTTTCATCCTCCTGAAGCACTTCCATTCTTCTGAGATTCAAGAAAGACATTTACTACACTCCCATCTCTCTCTCCTGTTGCTGTCATTTAGCCAGTTCCCAAACACCTAACTTAATGCCTCTCAACACACACATTGTTCATTAAATGCCAGTATCTAGCCTCTTTCTCTCAACCCCAGATATGCCCACGGTCCTCCATGATCTCAATGTCCTCATGAACTCCTTTTCAACACCTCAGCCTCTTTTTCCATGGTGACCTTCACTTCCACTCCACTTCATTCTTCCTTACCATGGCCAGACCCTAGATAATATTACTGCCTGCAATAGCTCCACATCTAAACAATGCATTCAAATATCCAACAACCTGGACAAGCAGCCTTCTATCCTGCTTCCGTCATCCAGGTGCTCCCTGCTTGTGCTCTTCTGGGACCTCCTAACTCTTGATCCTCTTGCTTTCTCCCTCTCTGCTAGCCCTCTTCTGTCTTCGTTTTCTTCCCTATCCAACTGAGATTTCATGTTGCATCTCTTGTCTCTATTCTCATAGCCCTTGTTCTATTGTTTTTTGGTCCAAAACCCCAACCCTGGAACAACCCTAGGGATGTATCTGGGTTGTAAAATATTTCTGTAGAAAATCTCAAAATAGTGCATATTGATAGCACTATAAATTCATGGCCTCCAACTTCAACTGGGCATTTGGTATTGCCTGGCTCTCCAGAGTGTTTCAAGCCTTCTCCCTTTTCTCTGTCTCTAACTTTGATATCTCTTCCCTCAGTCTCATGTTTTCTGCCAGAGAAAACAGAGGCACCAGCTGGGGAACTTCCCTCAGCTTCCCACAACTACGCTAACAAATTTGCATGTAGCCACATCCGTCCTTTTCTTTTCCTCCAGTCGCAATGCAGTAAGAATGCTTATCTCCTTTCAGGCAGATCCCTCTGGTAGTGGGGTGTGTAGCCCTTTAACTTGGAGGGACTGCACTGCATCTATTTCCTTTTTCTTCTCCTGTGTCATCAACTTTTACCTCTCTACTGCTCTTCGCTGTTAGCATTTAAACATATGTAAATCTCTGGCTATCATTCTTTCTTCCCCATATGGCTAGAAGCAACTTTTTGTTTGTTTGTTTGTTTTTTTAGACAGAGTCTTGCTCTATTACCAGGTGCCAGGCTGGAGTGCAGTGGCTCAATCTCAGCTCACTGCAATCTCTGCCTCCTGGGTTCAAGCAATTCTCCTGCCTCAGCCTCCCGAGTAGCTGGGACTACAGGCGCGCGCCACCCCACCCAGCTAATTTTTGTTTTTTTTAAGTAGAGACGGGGTTTCACCATGCTGGCCAGGATGGTCTCGATCTCTTGACCTTGTGATCCACCTGCCTTGGCCTCCCAAAGTGCTGGGATTACAGGCGTGAGCCACTGCGCCTGGCCGCAACTTTTTTTTTAAGAAGAGAAAAAGAAGGACAGTATCTTTTAGTTCAGTGTTATTTAACCTTTTCACTTGTTAAGAATTGTGTTATGGTCTATAACATATTTTCTAGTGTTTAAAGCAAACTGCTTTTAAATGCTACAATATTGCTCACCTGGAAAATTATTTACCACTTAGAATTCAGATATTTTACCAGTTCTTAATTGTTAAGCATTGTTTTCTTCTTTAAACTTTTAAATTACAAAATATACAAAAGGCATAAAACATAAATGTATAGTTTAATGAATAACTATGCAACTAATATCCGCTTAACTATCATTTAGATCAAGGAAATAACTCTATCCTATATGTCCCTTCTAAATCGGTCTTCTCACTCTTCTAGAGACAGCCATCATCCTGAGTTTTATTATAATGATTCCTCACCTTTTCTTTATGGGTGTAACTCATTCTTTGTCCCTTCTGGCCCAATCTTCCTCTTCTCCATCCTGCCCTATCCAGTGGAAAGCTAGCTTGTGTATCCACAAGTTACTTTGGCCTCTGGCTTCCAGTTAGGTTTGGTCAATGCAGAGATCAGAAGGAGCAGAATGAGACAGGATATTTCCTTCCCCTGGCTCCTCCCCTGCAGAATCTCCTTTGTCACCAACTGTATTAGTTGAGTTCTCTGGAGTAATAGAACCAACATGATGTGTATATATATGTGTGTGTGTGTGTAGTGTGTGTGTGTGTGTGTGTGTGTGTGTATAAATAGGTGTGTGTGTATACACACAAAACACACATACATATATATACATATATATATATATATATATATAGAGAGAGAGAGAGAGAGAGAGAGATTTATTTTAAGAAATTGACTCATGCAATTGTGGAGACTCAAATCCACAATCTGCAGGGTAGGCTGGCAGGCTGGAGACATAGGGAAAAGTTGCAATTTGAGTTCAAAGGCAGTCTGCTGGCAGAAATCCTTCTTGGTTGAGGGAGGATAATCTTTATTCTATTAAGGCCTTTGACTGAGTTGATGAGTCACACCTACATTATGGAGGATAATCTGCTTTATTTTATTCAAAGTCCACCAATTTAAATGTTAATCTCATCCAATAAAATACCTTCACAGAAACAACCAAATATATGGACCCTATGATCCAGCCATATTAGTCTATTCTCATGCTTCTAATAAAGACATACCTGAGACTGTGTAATTTATAAAGAAAAGAGGTTTAATGGACTCACGATCACGGCAGAAGGTGAAGGAGGAGCAAAGGCATGTCTTACATGGTGACACACAAGAGAACATGTTCAGGAGAGCTGCCCTTTGTAAAACCATTAGATCTCATGAGACTCATTCACTATCATGAGAACAGCATGGGAAAAACTTACCCCCGTGATTCAGTTACCTTTTACTGGGTCCCTTCCATGACATGTGAAGATTATGGGAGCTACAATTCAAGATGAGATTTTGTGGGGGACACAGCCAAATCATATCATTCTACCCCTGGCACCTCCGAAATCTCATGTCCCCACATTTCAAAGCCAATCATGCCTTCCCAACAGTCCCCTAAAGTCTTAACTCATTTCAGCATTAACTCAAAAGCCTACCAGTCCAAAATCTCATCTGAGATAAGACAAGTCCCTTCTGCCTACGAGCCTGTAAAATCAAAAGCAAGTTAGTTACTTTCTAGATACAACAGGGGTACAGACATTGGGTAAACATATTGTTCCAAATGGGAGAAATTGGCCAAAGTGAAGGGGCTACAGGCCCCATGCAAGTCCTAAATCCAGCAGGGCAGTCAAATCTTAAAACTCTAATATCATCCCTTTTGACTCCATGTCTTGCATCAAGGTCACACTGATACAACAGATAGGCTCCCATGGCCTTGGGTGGCTCTGCCCCTGTGGCTTTGCAGGGTATAACCCTACTCCTGGCTGCTTTCATGGGCTGGTATTGAGTATCTGCAGCTTTTCCAGGTGCACAGTGCAAGCTGTTGGTGGAGCTACCATTCTGGGGTCTGGAGGATGGCAGTGCTCTTCTTACAGCTCCATAAGCAGTGCCCCAGTGGGGACTCTGTGTGGGGCTACCAGCCCACATTTCCCTCCTCACTGCCCTAGCAGAGGTTCTACATGAGGGTTCTGCCCCTACAGCAAACTTTTGCCTGGATATCCAGGTGTTTCCATACATCCTCTGAAATCTAGGCAGAGATTCCCAAACTTCAATTCTTGACTTCTGTGCACCTGCAGGCTCAACACCACCTGAAAACTGCCAAGGCTCGGGGCTTGCTTGCACCCTCTGAAACTCTGGCCTGAGCTGTATCTTGGCCCCTTTTAGCTATGGCTGGAGCAGCTGGGATGCAGGGCATCAAGTCCCTAGGCTGCACACAGCAGGGGGGCCCTGTGCCTGGCCCAGGAAACCATTTTTTCCTTCTAGTCCTTGGGCCCGTGATGGGAGGGGCTGCTGCAAGGTCTCTGACCTGCCCTGGAGACATTTTCCCCACTGTCTTGATTAATCACCAGATTAACATTTGGCTCCTCCTTATTTATGCAAATTCCTGCAGCTGGCTTGAATTTCTCCACAGAAAATGGGTTTTTCTTTTTTCTACTGCATTGGCAGGCTGCAACTTTTTCACTTTTACGCCTGCTTCTTCTTGAACACTTCGCTGCTTAGAAATTTCTCTTGGCAGATACCCTAAATCATCTCTTTCAAGATCAAAGTTCCACAGATCTCTAGGGCAGGGACAAAATGCCACCAGTCTTTTTGCATAGCAAGAGTTACCTTTACTTCAGTTCCCAAAAAGTTCCTCATCTCCATCTGAGACCTCCTCAGCATGGACTTCATTGTCCCTATCACTATCAACATTTTGGTCAAAGCCATTCAACAAGTCTTGAGGAAGTTTCAAATTTCCCTACATCTTCCTGTCTTCTTCTGAGCCCTCCAAACTGTTTCAACCTCTACCTGTTACCCAGTTCCATAGCTGCTTCCACATTTTTGTGTATCTTTACAGCAGCACCCCACTCTACCGGTACCAATTTATTGTATTAGTCTGTTCTTAGGCTGCTAATAAAGACATATCTGAAACTGTGTAATTTATACAGAAAACGAGGTTTTATGGACTCACAATTTCACCTGGCTGGGGAGGCTTCACAATCATGGCAGAAGGTAAAGGAGGAGCAAAGGCATGTCTTACATGGTGGCAAGCAAGAGAATGTATGCAGGGGAATTGCTCTTTATAAAATCATCAGATATGAGACTCATTTACTATCATGAGAACAGCCCAGGAAAAACTTGCCCCCATGAGTCAATTACCTTCCACCAGGTCCCTCCCATGACACATGGGAATTATGGGAGCTACAATTCAAGATGAGAATTTGGGTGAAGACACAGGCAAACCACATCCCAGCCAACCTGACACATAAAATTAACCAACACACCAATCAAAAGCCACATTTCTGTTGTTTTTTTGAGATGGATTCTCGCTCTGTCACCCAGGCTGGAGTGCAGTGGTGTGATCTCAGCTCACTGCAGCCTCTGCCTCCCAGGTTCAACCAGTTCCCCTGCCTCAGCCTCCTGAATAGCTGGGACTACTGGTGCAGACCACCATACCCAGCTAATTTTTTGTATTTTTAGTAGAGATGGGATTTCACCATGTTGGCCAGGCTGGTCTTGAACTCCTGACCTCAGGTGATCTGCCTGCCTCAGCCTCCCAAAATGCTGGGATTACAGGTGTGAACCACCTTGCACAGCCCAAAAAACCACATTTCTTTCTTTCTCTCTCTCTCTCTTTCTTTCTTTCTCTTTCTTTCTTTCTTTTTTTTTTTTAGATGGAGTTTCACTCTTGTTGCCCAGGCTGGAGTACAATGGCACGATCTCAGCTCCCTGCAACCTCCACCTCCCGGGTTCAAGCGATTTTCCTGCCTTTGCCTCCTGAGTTGCTGGGATTACAGGCACCCACCATCACGCCCAGCTAATTTTTTGTATTTTCAGTAGAGATGGGGTTTCACTATGTTAGCCAGACTGGTCTCAAATTCCTGACCTCAGGCAATCCACCCACCTCAGCCTCCTAAAGTGCTGGGATTATAGGTGTGAGCCATCGTGCCCAGCCCAAAAGACCATATTTCTTATGAACTTACCTTTCCATGCAACTCTTCAGGCCTAGGGATTGTTATGGCTCTGGGCTGTTATGAGCCTGAGGTCATGAACCATTCCTTGTAGCTTTTCCTAAACTCTGACCATGCCTTTTATTAAACAGTCCTTAATTATTCAGCTTAAGTATGCCTACACTTTCGAAGCATGCAATCCTAAACAGTATAATTGCCTGCTTTTGAATTTGACATAAGTGGAGTCATGGTGTGTACTTTCCTGTGTCATGCTTCCTTTGTTCCATGTTACAGAAGCTTCATCCATATTGTTGTATGTCACAGTTCATTCATCTTTGTTGCTGTATAGCAGTCTAATACATGAATATACCATGATTTATGTATCGATTCTAGTGTTAATGAATATGTGTGTTGTTTCCTGATTTGGGCTGTCATAAACAATGCTTCTAGGAACATTTTGATATATGCATATATATACACATTTTCCTCTATGGTATATATGTAGGATTAGAATTACAATGTCATAATATTTAATTTAATGAGAATGCCAATTTTCCAAAATGGTAGCTTCAATTTACACTGCACCCATAGTACACAGCAATTCTGTTACTCTCTATCCTCACCAAAGTAACCATCCTGTTATTTTCACGCTTTTGTATTTTTGCCAGTTCTGGTGGGCAGTGAGTCATCGTGATTTTAATTTTCATTTCCCTGACAACAATAAGGTTGATTTTGTTAGCCATTTGGATTTCTTTTCTTATGTAGTATCTGTTGAAATTTTTTGTCCATATTTTACATTGAGTGTTTTTTTTTTCTTGATCTGAACAAATTCTTTCTGTATTCTAGATTTCAAATCTTTGTTAGCCACATCTGTTACACAGGGCTTCTCATTCTGTAGTTTATCTTTTAATTTCTTTCTTTGCTGAAGTTCTTTAGTTTAATGAAATCAATTTTATCAATATTTTCCTTTATGAGTAGGACTTTTTCTGTTTTGTTAAAGAAATTTTTCTCTGAGATCATAACATTTTTTCCATATTATTTTCAGTAGCTTTATATTTTGCCTGTCACATGTAGTTATTTAACCTACCTGCAAATAATTTTTATACAGAACACAAAATAGAAGTACAATTTTCTTTTTCTCCATATGGGTATTCCATTGTTTGAATTTCATTTTTTGAATAGTATCCTTTCCCTGTTGCTCTGCAGTGCCATCTATTTCATATGTTAAGTGTCCATACATGCATGACCTGTGCTTTCCTATTCATCTATTTGGTTATCCTGTCAATACTATGCTGCCTTAATTATTCCACCTTTGAAAAACATGTCTTGTCCTTGCCCTTTGCAATCTTACATAAATTTTATAATCAGATCATCAAGTTCCACAAAGAAAAGAAGTTAAGATTTTAATTGTGATTGCATTTGCCTATGAATTAATATGGGATTTAGTTTTCCAATTTATAAACATAGTATATATCTCTTCACTTATGCAAGTCTTCTTTAATGTTTTTTAATAATGTTTTATTCCTACATACAGGACATTTTAAAATGTTATTATGAAGGGAATATAAAGGAAATACATAAAGGGAATATAAATAGGAAAAAAATCTATTTCCTATTTCATCTTCCACCTCTTTCTTGTTGGTATATAAAAATACGGTTGATTTTTTTTTTGAAATTGATTTGCCTTCATAACTCTGCTAAGTTCCATTATTAATTCTAATAATTAAGACAAACTTCCTCGAAGTTTGTTAAAAATGATTCTTTCTTTCTTATTTATTTATTGATATGGAATCTCACTCTGTCACCAGGCTGGAGTGCAGTGGCACGATCTCGGCTCACTGCAACCTCCACCTTGTGGGTTCAAGCAATTCTCCTGCCTCAGCCTCCTGAGTAGCTTGGATTACAGGCATGCACCACCACTACCAGCTAATTTTTGTATTTTTAGTAGAGGCAGAGTTTCACCATGTTGGTCAGACTGGTCTCAAACTCCTGACCTCCTGATCCACTCGCCTCAACCTCCCAAAGTGCTGGGATTACAGGCGTGAGCCACTGCGACTACAAACTAATTTTCCTCTTCCACCACTTCAGTCACACTGCTGTTTCAAGGTCACCAACAGCTCTCAAATTGCCCAATCCAAAGGACACTCCTCCGCTTTCTCAAGAGCTTGCAGACCTTTCCCCCTTTTTGAAATGCCATCTTTTTTCCCTTCTATTACAAAACATTCTTGTTTTTTCAACTTCTCTGCTGCAGGATTACTTGTTCAGTCAGTCTCTTATGGTTGATTTCTGAGGGTTCTGTCCTAGACTCTTTTCTCCTCTTGCTATACATTGTTCCTTCTGGAGCCCTTTCAGCTGTTCTCATGACTTCAGTGATTGCCCCTACATCGATGATTCTCAGATTTCAATTCTCAGATTTCAATTCAATTCCCATATTACTCTCCTGAGCATCGAGCCTGTGTATCCAATTGCCTAGGCATCCCCAGCTGATCATTCCCCAGGAAACTTTATAATAAAAATTCACTAACTTTAACTATTTAAAAATATATATTTATGCAAACTCAGCATGCGTAGAACTTAATATTGCCCAAGGCAAATATAAAAGAAAAATAAAATAGAGATATAAAAAATCAGGGAAAAGAGATAAAATCATCATTTTCAGATGATATGATTGATTGTATGCCTGGAAGTCCCAAGATAATCAACAAGAAAACCACTAAAACAAATTGAAAAATTAAGAAAATTGTCTGGGAACAAATGAATGAATTTATAATCTCTATATGTAAACAGCACCCACTTACAAACAATAGGAGAAAATATTTCACTTAGAGTCATAAAATGGATAAAATCTCGGGATGCAACTAACTCGAAATGCATGAGATCTATATGAGGAAAACTTTAAACATTAATAAGAAAAGCAATAAAAAAAAACTGAACATGAAAAAGGCATTCCCTGTTTGCTCTAGCTACTATTAGGATAACAAAATCATCCGAAATTTAGGGGCTTAAAACAGCCGTTTCATTTTGCTGACAAATTCTGTGGGTGAGAGGTTAGACAGAACACAGTAGGAATGGCTCGTCTCTGCTCCATGATGTCTGAGGCCTTAGGTGGGAAAACTCAGATGACTTGTGGTGATTCAACAACCTCAAGTGGTCCAATGTCTCGAGGCTGGAATCATCTGGAGGCATCTTCAGTTGCATGCCTGACAGCTGGTGCTTGCTGTTGGCCAGGACTTCAGCTGGGGCTGATACCCAGATTCCCTACACATACCCTGCCCTTATGGCTTCCTCATAGCATAGAGGCCTCAGGGTAGTTGGACAGCTTACATGGTGGCTCAGGGGTACAGAAGTGGGTGTCCCAGTGAACAAGGAGAAAATTACATCACTTTTTGTAACCTAGCCTTAGAATTCACACAGTGTCACTTCAGCTGCATTCTACTGGTTACAACTCAAGAGACAAGATGGCTCAGGTTAAAGGAGTAAGGACATAGACCACATTTCTTGATGAGAGGAGTGTCATCTTACAGTATCTTTTGAAAATGTAATCTGACAGACATGTTCTTGGATGAAACAGCTTGCCATCATGTGAATCTCAATTATTTACTAGTTAATATATAAAATTTCTGTGAATGTCCCCAATACCTTACATGTAATTGTTGTCTAGTACTTCAGCTTTCTTTTTTAACCGTAAAACTTAGTCATTATTCTTGTTCTAAAGGTCCATGTCTGTTTGAACTTATCCATGTGTTAATCACTCTGTTTTCTTATCATTCCTTCTCAGATTCATTCTTCCTCCAAGATTTCCTTGTCCCTAAAATTCCTCTTTTAGTAGTTCTTTCACAACTAGGGCCTAATAATGGCAAATTCTTTTGATTTCTGTATGAAAATAAAATTTTCATTTCACTTTTATTCTTGAATGATACCTTAGCTGAATATAGAGTTCTAAGATTCACTAATGTTAGCTTCTGACTTACATATTTGTATTAAAAAATGCTTTTGCACTAAAATACCCTCAGGGTCAAAAACAGTAGGGTTAAAATGGCAAAACCAAACTCTACATTGCCCTGCTATATTATACAAGTAACTTGATAAGACTTGTTTCTGATAGCAGGGATCTTATTGTCTCTTAACATTAAAGCAGAAATATTAAATAAATATTAATAAAGGCATACTTTGCATACAAAATTTTATATATATATATGCATATGTGTATGTGTGTGTATATAAAACAAAATCAATATTGTTGAAGGTTTGGGTAATGTATTCAGAGTTTCTGTCTAGATAAGTTGAGGAGAGAAATTGTCCTCTTTTCTAGTTACTGAAAAACACATTAGAATTTAAGAATTTACTTAAATGATGAAAGGAATGAGAAGGGAGAGAAACAACTTAATTTACCTGTCTGATGTAAAGGAGATCTACCTTAGATTATCTGCTAATGTATTAGTCTGTTCTTATAAGCAATAAAGACATACCTGAGACTGAGTAATTTACAAAGAAAATAGATTTAATTGGCTCACAATTGTGCAGGCTGTACAGGATTCTGCTTCTGGGGAGACCTCAGGAAATTTCCACTCACAGCAGAAGGTGAAGGGGAAGCAGGCACGTCTCACATGGCTGGAGCAGGAGGAAGGGAGGGAAGGGGGAGGTGCCACACACTTTTAACCAACGGGATCTCATGAGAACTCCCTACCACAAGAACAGCAAGGGGGAAATCCACCCCCATGATCCAATCACCTCCCACTGGGCCCCTCCTCCAACACTGGAAATTACAATTCAACATCAGATTTGGGTGGGGACACAAATCCAGAGCATATCAACTGAGCAGTTCCTCTAGGAAGTAAGTGAATCCTCTCCTTATTCAGGACGACTTCATAACCTAATGGAATCAAATGGGACATTAAAGGATCTGTTACTAATCAGTCTAAAAGAAGGTCTGGGACATGGATTTTTGTTTTTACTGGGAGTGGGAGGAGGTCCATGGATCCGTTTTAGGAATCGTTGAACCCCCAAACATTACAGGTAACATGCTGCCTTTCCTCCCTTTCTCCTCCCACCACCCCTTACTTTCCTTACAGAAATAGAAAAGTAAGGAGATAACTAAATCCTTTTGGAATATCAAAAAAGAAAATCTGGGAAGGTTTCTAAGTAATAAAAACACATGGAAAAACACTAGAAATATAATTCTATTGAGATAGATTTTGACCAACTCTTTCGGTGAGATGTCAGTGATTGTGTGCTTCTTGACAGTCATTAGCTGTAAAAAAAAATCATTGAAAATGAAAAGCCTTCTCACATTGAAGTAAAAAACTGGGTAACAGATGACAGTAAAATTTAATCTAACTTATAATCATTATAGAGTTGGGTTTAAAGCAAGCCCCCCACAGATACTCAATTCATTGTTTTTTACCAAGTTATATTATAGGAATGTGCTTCATACACATTATTATCAGCTGACCTTTATTGAATTTTTAAAGAAAAAGTTTAATCACTTAGCTCTGTACATAAAACTGAAAAAGTTGAAAATCAGAAAACTTTCACTGTGATTAAACCACTAATATATTTTTAAATGGTCATTGACATGCTAGTAACATGGAATTATTGAATTTCAATACTTAATTATATATGCTATGGTTTAAATTATGGTGTCCTCTCCAAAATTCATGTTGAAACTTTATCCCCAGTGCAGCCATATTAAGGGACATGGCCTTTGGCAGGTGATTAAGTCATAAGTACTCCATCCTGGCTGGGCATGGTGGCTCACACCTGTAATCCCAGCACTTTAGGAGGCTGAGGTGGGCGAATCCTTGAGCCCAGGAGCTTGAGACCAGCTTGGGCAACATGGCGAAATCCTATCTCTACCAGAAGATACAAAACAAAAACCAAAAAACCAGGTGTGGTGGTATGTGCCTGTAGTCCCACCTACTCAGGAAGTGAAGGTGGGGGGATCACTTGATCCTGGGAGGTTGAGGCTGCAGTGAGCTGGGATCTTGCCATTGCACTCCAGCATAGGTGGCAGAGGGAGACTCTGTCTCCAAAAAAATTTTTTAAAGTACTCTATCCTTATACATGAGATTAATACCCCTATAAAAAGCCTCAAG